>PVJO010010867.1:0-29648 GCA_004026905.1 Hystrix cristata | reverse complement strand
TGGGGTAAGAAAAGGGAGGCATGGAAAGGGTGGGGGAGAGACCTGGAAGAAAAAACAGGGAAAAAGAAAAATCCTCAGCGTATAATGATTGAGAGATCCTAAAAGATGCAAGGCAGTTGGAACACTGTTGATAATAACCATGATAACAAAGCTAATGATAGGCTCTTGGAGAGGGAGGACCTTGCTTGTTCTCATATTTGTTGTGAAGAAAAGGAGTCATTCAGCTGTCAGGGTTGGCTCTGTTGAGCAACTCGGCATTTATCCTGCAGCAGCCCACCAGCCATGTCATGGGCCCAACCTCTTGGCTCCCGCATCATCCCAGCCCTAATTTTGCCTACAAAATTATTGATATTACCACTTTTCTCTGCGGCTTGACAAAAGAACAGGTGGAAACGTTAGTGGGGTGGTGGGGTTGGTTGAGGAGATATATTTTCTAAATTTATTTCATTGTTTTCTACTTAATGGAGGGGAGGCACTACTGGGTTGTTGGATGGGTTCAAGTGGGGTCCTTTGCTGGAGGGTTGTGGCAAAGAGGAATTGTTGGGGTCTAAGCCTTCCCATGTTTGTGCCCAAGCAAGGACTTGCTGTGCCCTACTGATGTCCCGGGAGACTGTGGGTAGGGGAGTATGCTGAACCTACCTTACTCTACATGATTTAGAAATGATATTTTATTTTCTTAACAAGAGCAAGTGAGGAAGATCAACCTTCCAAGGTTTGAGACTTACCCAAGGTTACACGGCTAATAAATGCTGAGGCTGCAATTGACCCAGATCTCTAGCCCTTCAAAAGCTAAATTCCCGTTATAACATTATGCTCCTGCACTCAGTGGTAGCCCAGGTGAGCCTGGGATGGCAAGTAATAACATTAATTCTGAAAGCCCAGAGTAAGAGAGACTGCATTTGAAGGAAGGAAGGATGTGCTCATTAAACACATATGCTGTAAATGGGGATGTTTAAAGAGAAGACCATTCTGCAAAGCTAGTGGGGCCGATGTGTGTCTGCTCACCTTCCCTGTGATGTCTTCCCTGGATAACATCCCAGATCCGGGGATCCAGAGCTCTAAATCTCCAGCTGTAATCACCACTATGTATCAGGACATCAGGTAGATGCTAAAGTTCCGGAAACATATCTAGTAGGAAGTTTCCCTTCTGCTTGAAATGTTTTCTCAGCATCAGGAGAACCTCTCTCAAGCTAAGTTCATCTCACAATTCCTGCAGAATCTCTTACCATGTTGGATGACCACTTAAATCTTTAACTGGTGTTGTTCTGCTCCAAACTGTGTTAACAATAGCAAATTGCTTATAGACGAGATGCTGCCAACAACATTGCTAAACAAGAAGTTTCTCTACTTTTGTGGAAGGAATAGGATAAAAGAGTATCAGAGAGCAACGAAAGAGCCATTTCCTTTGCCAAGAGTCTTGAGTAATGATTTCCTGTATTTTTAATACTCACTGTAAGAAAAGTAATTATAGTTTCTTTCTTTCATTTATAGAGCTCAATAAACCATTCCCTATCAGATATCATGCTACCACAAATCTCGTTTGAAATTATTGTCCATCTTTGACCTATGGATGTTCCTACTTTAGTTATAGTTAATGATCAGTACTGCAGAGTAAACTCATGTGTTTTAAAAGTTTATTAAAAAGAACTCTAGGGATCGGGGATTTAGCTTAGTGGTAGAGTGTTTGCCTAACAAGTGCAAGGCCCTGAGTTGGATCCCCAGCACTCCCCCACAAAAAGGACTCTAGCTGAGCATGGTGGCACGCACCTATAATCCCAGCACTTGGGAGGCAAAGGCAGGAGGATTGCTGCAAGTTTGAAGCCGGCCTGGATTACACAGTGAGTTCAAGGCCAGCCTGAACTACATAGTGAGACCCTGTCTCAAAAAACCAAAGGAGAGGAGACTCTAAGGCAATACTCTGAAATTCACTAGACCTGGGAATCATTATGGAGATTTGATGCGACTTTACCTTCTTCCTCTTCCTCCTCCTGCTCTTCTTGTTCTTTTCTCTTTTGTAATTATGAAATGAACAGGAGCTCATCATAAAACTGTAGAAAATGTAGAAAATACAAATATGATTTCAGACTTGCTTAACATTTTTCTAAATCCAAACTCTGCTTTGTGTTTCATATTGTTGTATTTCCAGCTCATTTCTGACCATTGTCTCTTCTCATTCTCTCACCAGCTCTGCCACTCTCCCCACTTCCAGAACTTCATCGTTCTGCTAGAATAAGGAGAGAAAGGGGCACTGTAGATGAGAAAAAAATATATGAGCAAATGCTAACATTTTAAAGTGCTTGATACAAATGTAATTTCCTTTGAGAATTCTTTAACTTTCATAAGCCTTCCTCTGGGGAAAACAGAATTTCCCCTCTCCTGTGTTGCTTTTCTCTAAATTAAAAAAAAAATTGTTTCCTGGAAGAATAAAAATGTGATAGAGGGCAAATAATTACTTAATAGAATGCTTCTTAAATTATAATCTTCATTAGGCCAGGAATGGGGTCTTATATTTCTATCTGACAGTCCTATACCCACAGCACCAATCATTCAATGTCTTAGTCTACACTCAATAAATATTTCAATAATAATGATTTGAAAACAACCTCTGGATGGGTTTTTATAGGGGATGTCTAGATCTGGCACACCTTCTGCCTTCCTAGCCTGCCAGTTACTATGTGTGGTGGTATTGGGAGGGGAAGGAAGAATTTTCCCCTAGTTTAGGTAGTGTAAAAGGAACAGTAAATGAGTAAGTGCCTTTTACATTTTCTCTCCAGAAACCAGAGCAATGCTTACAGGTTTCTCTCCCCAGGTCATTTCCCTCATTGTTCAGTCTACTAGGATTGCCATAACAGGAGATAGTTTAAAATCAGACTTGACAATTCTAGAAGTCAAAAGTCTGAGACTCAAATTGCCAACAGGGTTGGTTTCTTATGAGACTGCTCTCCTTACCTTGTGGATGGTACGTTCTTCCTGTCTTCATGTAGTCATACCTGTCTATGAGCTGATTTCTTATTATAATTTAATCACTTCTTCAAAGTTCCAATCTCCAAAGGCAATCACATTCCGACACACTGGGACTAAGACTTTAACATAAGAGTTTTGAAGAAACATAATTCGGCCTACAACTCTGGCTATACAATTGAGTGAGCATGGAGCCTACACAGTACCAGTTGGGGAAATTTATCTGGAATTTTAAGTCTTCAGTTACACAGAGATAGAAGAGATTACTAGAAGTCACCCCAAAGGAGGCCTCTGGTAAAATGACGTCTATCAGAAAAATATTCCTGATCTTTTGGGATCCTGTCTCTTCAAAGCTGACTTAACTCCGGCCTTTTTCCAACCTCAGTTCTCCAAACTAGACTGATTCCATGAATTTCTGATAGTTCCTTAAAATTCCTTTTTGCTTGAATTCGTCAGGGTCACTGTTTATTTTCTGCATCCAAGGGCTGTAATGGATACAACCTTTTAAACATCTCTTAAAAACCATCTGAAGCTATGTGTGCGGACCTCTAACTTTGTAGGAGTTCACCACCCCCATAAAAGGGCTTCAGAAGACATCAGATCTGCAGGATAATGTCCATGAACATAGTTTTTTATGCTCAGAGAATAAAATGTTCATCTATGGGTCAGAATTTGAAAGAACAGCAAGAATTCAAGGTTATAGAACATGGACACAGTCTCTGACTTTGGAAAAAGCTACCATTAGATTTTATATTAGACTGACCGTATATGTTGATTTGCTTGAGAAAGGCCAGTTTTCATGTTAGTTTTCCAAAAATTATTATTAATTGTTTTAGTTACTGTTCTCATTGCTGAGACAAAATGTCCAACACCCACAAGTTAAGGGAGAAAATGTTTGTTTAGCTTACAGTTTGTAGAGGTTTCAGTCCCTACTCGCCTGGCTCCAAGGCAGGTTTGCATGGCAGATGGGCATCTCAGAGGAGAAGCAGTTCGTGATGGGAAGAAGGTAGCAAAGCAAGCAAGGGCTGGACAAGCCTCTTTCTCTTATATTTTATCTAGGCTACTTGCCCTAAGGGTGGGTAGCACTCCCACCCTTAATCCTAGTACCCTTAATGCTAGTATCACATCCTTGATCCCAGCAGAACTATGCAAAACCAATCAGTGAACTGATTTAGTAATCACACACTCTCGATCCAGCTACCTTTAAAAGGCTCCACTTATGACTGCCTCAGGCTTTGGGGGGACATCTAGACACAAGCCATAACATTAGTAGTGCTCCAAATGTGTCCAAGTTTAGTTAATAAATTACACAGTTATCCTATTGTGTATATCTTCATCATTGATATATTCTTTAAGTCTAGAACAGAGTGCTCTCTTCAGCAGCACATATACTAAAATAAGTCTAGAACAGAGTCTAAGAAAAATTCCAAGGTATTTGCTTTAGAAATGAATAAATGAATGAATGAAAGAGACTTTGACTTGATATGAGCTACAGATGCATATTTAATGATTTCTTTTTCTTCTACTTGAGCCAAGGGGTTTTGGAAGGACAGCAGCTCATGATGCACAGCTCCCGTACAAACAGGAGACAAGCGCTTGGAAACCTGCTGTGCTCCTGCTACACCCGTGGAAGTGGTGGCTGCCTTTTAATAAGGATGTGCTTCATGGCAAGGTATGAACCCACCTGTTGTTAGCCAGTCTGCCAAGCTCTGAGCTCCACTAGGCTCAGAGTTCTTTCTCTCCCTACCTGACCTCCCCATGTCTACCGCCTGGATGAGGCTCCAGCTTGATCAGCAGGCAACTAACATACCACTAATTAGGAGGCACATAGCATAGCAGAGGATGATTAGCTCAGGATGAGCACACGCTGCCGAGAGTTGCCTTGTTACTATTATAAATAGATTAGAAATCTGGGGAGCATCTGTATTTTCCCCTCACAGAGCAGAATCTGAAATTGACAGGGTGAAATGAGAACACAGCAAGTAGAGCTTTATAACTGACAAAGATTAACTTTATTTCTCTAGATCCAGCTCTTCCTTCTTTTTCACTTGACACCCCTCCCTTGAAATGTTCCAGTCACCAGTGGAAGGACCCCAGCAATTCTCTCCTCTAAACATAAGATCTTGGAAGGACAGTGTAGAACCCATTCTCATACCCTGGGGACTTGGTATATTGTTTATGGAGACAATTATGTGCTTCCAAGGTGATTCTACCCAGAAATCAAAAAAGACGGAATGGTGACAAGAAAAACAATCTGGTCTTCTCTCTGTTTACTGCTGCAGTGGCCTCTCTTCTCTTCGGATCCACTTGGTTGGACAGACTGTTAATTGCAACCAGTTCCTGGGTACTGTCAGCAATAACCCTTTGTGAGTGAGAACAAGCCACAAAACAGGCCATACCGCAACTAGAGTCTCCTGGGAGAGCCCCCAGGTAGGAGGGGTGGGACTGCTCAGTAGTTAGATATCCCTGGAGTCCAGCAGCCATCTGCAAAAGGGACATTTTGGACGTAGGCATTTGAGCTAAACAATTCTCTACTCTTTGGGGATTCAGGAACAAGTCAACTGAGGCCCACCTCTTTCTGGTTCATTTCTAATAGCTACAAATGGGGTCATTCCCCAGAGACTAAACAGTAATGACAGATGGCACGTGTGCCTGTCATGGTCTATTTTCCTGTCCTCCCTGACATTTTTGTGAAGAATCCTCATCCTTGCATGGCCCGCTGGAACAGCTGTTCTTACACTACGACCAAGTCGAAGGCATTCTGGAACCACGTCATCAGCACCGCTGAAGGTCTAAAGGTGTACTTTTTACAAATAACTGATTCATTTTATTGTTTTCCAATGTCTGTGGACATAGGCGCACAAATCAGTGACCCTCGAGGAGGCTTTGAAGGCCCCCAGGACCTGGAACTGCCCACGCTATCACCAAAGCATTGTATGAGAAGGCAGAGTGAACAAGACACCAGTTATGTTATAAACGCCTGCGTCCAGACCTGTGAGTGAGTACAGCCGACCTGTTCGTCTTGGCAGCAGCACTGCTATCTTCAGGATACCTCCACATGTAAGGAGAAGCAGGCTTTGGACACAAGGGCCTCCAGTCTTTACAGTTTCACACAGTCCTGGCAGCATTAATGGAAAGAGCCTGTCTTCACAGTCTAAGCAAAATCAGATCAGTTATATTAAGAAAAAGAAGCGACAAAAAAGGGACTTTGGGGATTGATGCGTGAGAAGTACATTTTAACCAAAATTCTCTTTCAGAGGGAGCTGGCCTATCTCTCCAGGTAATGACGTTTTCCCCTCAGGATGCAGCCCCACGTGAGCGATGGATCGGATGATTTCTGCACTTGAGACCAGCTATTGTGCTGTGTGGACCAGGGCGCAGTGCAACAGACTAGCATGTCTCACGATTGACTCATTATTTATGTTTGCCTGAATGGTCTAGTTTAATCTGGGTTCCAACGCCCGGAAGTAGATGCCATTATCTTCAATTTATAAATAGGAAAATTGAGTCCTGATTATATCATTTTACCCCTCCAGGATTCAGATCATTAAAAAGTGATAGGCCCAAGTTTTAGTGAGACTTTTAGTTTGCTTCTGAATTGAATTCTAGCTGCAGTCTTTTTTTTTTTTTTAACACTATGTTCTATTTTATCCTCTCTCAATGAACTTATATCTTATTATGATATATGGATGGAAAACACAGAGGGAAAGAGCATTTTAAAGGACATTCTGCTACTATAAAGGAAATGGTAATTGAAGTAAGTTTAAGGACTATTAAGATGCAGTTGAACTTTGAGAGTCATCATTAGGCTACATCTAATCCTCTCTGGCAGTACTACTGGAGTGGGCAGAGTTCGGCAGGAGCTGATCTGTGTCTGAATAAGCTGTTTCTTTGCATGTGTACTCTGGCCTCTTTCCTCTGCACAAGGGCAACCACCCTACACAGCGGGCATCTGTCTGCTGAGCAGTGTGACTTCCACCCTGGGGGAAGCAAGGTGCCAGATCAGGCTGACCAAGGGGGTCAGCAGGGTAATGGCAAGAGGTTGACAAGATGCTGCACCATGAGCACAGATAATAAGGAGGTAACATTCTGAATCTTTCTGGTGGGCATTATCATCACGTGAGCTGTACTGGCTTAGCCATCAGGGTCTCTACTGACTCACTGATCAAAGTTCAGCTAGTTCCACATTTTTAAGGAAGTGTGTGGTGAGAATAATCCAGCCTTATAAAGACATGGATTCTATGTGTAGCTCAATAGTGATTCACTGAACAATGGTTAAAAAAAAAATCGCATTCCTCTCTAGAGTTTGCTTGTCCATCTGTGGGAGGTAGTTCTCCTGGTACTATCCATACTACTAAGTTCTTGGAACTTTTGGAACTGACATGTTGCTTTTTTTACATCTCTGGAGACCAAAAAAAAAAAAAAAAAAAAAAAAAAGCCAGGAAGGCAGGGCATAGGTGTTTCTTTTTTACAAATAGGAGATTTGTGGTCAGAATTACTGAAAGTCAGAGATCTAACTCGGCTCAATACAAGGGCTGATCAAAAAATACGATATTTAAATAAAATTTATACAGCAAAAGACACACTACTATTATTCCCCTTCAAAACACTCCCCCTCACTTCAAACACATTTATCCTGTCATTCTTACCACTTTTTGAAGCAGTTAAGTCCTCTTTGGTGAATGTCTTTCTAAGATATGATCAAAAATACAGAGAATGCTGCTGCCAAAGTGCCATTCAATAGCAATACCGGCTCATAAAACATTATTGGTATGTCCTCAGCCACCTTCTTCAACCAGATCTGGTACCATGCAACTTCTGGTTCTTCCCTCAAGTCAAAATGACCATGAAAGGTCAATGTTTTGAATTGATTTCGGACATAAAGCAGCATGACAGTGTAACTGAAGACACTCCTGAAGGAGGACTTCCACAACATCGTGTCTTCTATAACAATTTTTTAAAATTTAAATTTGAACACTCCCTGTGTTATGTGATCACACTTTGTATTCTTCCTAAGGCCCTTAATTTACGGAGTGATTGCCAAATAACACAATTGGGTGACTCTCAAAATTATAGTGTTTGCTCAGGTGAGCAAATGAGGAATCCGCAAGCTCTCCTCACCTCTGTAGATTAAGATGCCTGTATCATGGTAACAAGAGCTAGAAGAGGGAACTGTACCTAATTCCTCTTCCTGAGCCACTTTAGCGACAGCTAAAGTAGTTAGTTATTCTCAAGTTTCCACGCACATGAGAATCCTAGAGAATGTGCTTATGCAGCTGACAGCTGACGGCTGGGGCTCTAGCCCCAGAGTGCTGCAGTAGCCTTAGTTACCAGGTCTAGACTTGTCTTAGAGAACAGTCTCCTCACTGCTGAGAACCTGCATAGAAACAACTACAAAGCCAACCGTATTCTCTGCCCTCTGCCTTTGGCTCCATCTGTATCTAGGAAATCTAGACTTACCCTGGTGGTGGATAGAGTGTATATTCTTAGCCATGTTTTCGCCCAAATGACCCAATTGACTCATACTGTTTTACTCTTATTTTGCATTCATCCTTCTTGATCTGGTGGAGCAACTTTGCCAACCCAGACTTAAAATCAACATGAGAACTCAGAACCCACAGGGAAGCAAAAACTTATATAAAAAACTCGCCATCACCTTGAAGAGAAATATTAGACGCTTTACACTATTTGGGAAGACTCAATTAAAAATTCACCAAGGAAGTATAGGCACTTTGAATTATGAAATACAGACCTCAAAAGACCACTAATTTTGAAATTCCTAAATGGAATTCTTGATATTTGAGGAAGGAACTTATGCAACATAAAAATTTGAAAAGGTGAGGCGAACACACAAAAAGTTATACCAATAGTCATGCATCATTTCTAAATAAAGTCCTAAATCAAAAGAAAGTCACCTTTGTTTAATCCTTTATCTTCAATTTGAGTTCAGAAAACACGATTCTAGGATATTTAGCTAATTTCAAAGACATGGAACCAAAATTACTGGCCAAAGCTTCCCGGTTTCTTGGATTTATGGGATCTGTGGAAATGTATCACATATTTTAAATATGAAAGGACTAAAACATATCATAACCCTTGTTCTGGATGCTTAGTTAATATTCCTTTATTTGTCCAATGCAGAAAAGAGCTCAGCAAAGGGCAAAAGAAAGAGATTTGTTGTTGGCTAATTTCCAAACAGCAGGAAGAAGAAGGAAGAAGGGAAGACCTATATCCAGTTAATTTTCTCTCCCAGTTACATTTCTCGTGTTTATATCTTCAAGACACGAATTGGAGCTGCATTTCAATCATTCACTAAAAACTGGTTGTTATGCTTTAGGTCTAAAATTTTCTCCAAAGTCTCATGTCTTCAGAGGTGGAACTTTTGGGAGATGATTGGATCGAGGTGTTGCAATATTCATCAATGGATTATCCATTAATGATTCCACATGCTATTAGAAAGTGGAGCTTGGCAGAAGGGGTGGATCTCTGGGTATGTGACCTGGAAGAATATACACTCTTGTCAGGACTGTCCACCATGTTATTTCTGCCATGGAGACAGCAGGCCATGGACTGATCCTTCTGAAACTGAGCTATTAAATGTTCCCTCCCTTAAATTGTGCTTGTCAGGTATTTGATCCCAGTGACAGGAAAGTGATTAATACACTGGTACCAGACTCAAAGGCCTTGCAGTTGCCCTGACTTCCGCTCAGAAGTCCCGGCCTCACGCACCTAGATGATAAACTTGGGTATGGGCTCAAGTGGGTCTTCTAATGAAAGCTCCTCCTGGGTCTGTATAAGATGAATTGTGTAGTAAATTAGATTTTTTTCCTCATTTACTCACGCTCTGCCTGTATTTGGAATGTTTATCTACCCCTTTGGTTGTAATTTAGTAGTGCCTTCCACCAGAGAAGGAAGAGTCTGTTTTCTCCCGCCATTGACAATGACTTGGCCGTGCGAGTTTCTGCAGTCAATGGAATACAAATGAAGGCGAAGAGCAACTGTTTTAAGCTAAGGCTTTGAAGGCATAGTGTGTCCTGCTGGCCTCGCTTGGAATTCTGCAGTATACATTTCCAGGTAGCTGCTGGTCCCTAAATGATGATGAATCACAGGGTGGACTCAGACTGCTCGAAGCCTGCATCCATCCAGACTGGCGCTGTAGAGCCTGGCCCACCCCAGCTGAATTTATCCAAACCAACACAGCCAACCTGAACACTCATGAGCAAAAGATAAATATCTGTTGTTAGCAGCCAGTTCTTTCTTCCCCCATACAACATTTTTGCAGTGATGTTTGATGGATACAATAGTAAAGGAAACTGGACAAAGAAAGAAAGCTCCAAGTATGTAGCTTTGATGTACAAAAATACATTTATTTTCAACAATTTCAAAACCACTGTCTTTTTTACAGTAGAAATATTCAAATGGAACAATAAAACCAAGAACAGTATATGTACATATACTGTATATATAGATATGACTCATGCATTTGTATTCCAGTGTTTAGTACAAGTATTGCAATTGTCTGCCCCATTTAACCCTTGAAACAAAAAGAAGTGGGATCTTTAGAAATACACTTCATACTGAACTAGGCTGTAACCAGCCAGATCTCTCTCTATCACATTCTCCCTTTGGCTCACAAAGAGGAATGTGAATGACGTCCTACAAAAATTAACAGGTACAAAATGTGGCCTTTCCTCCCATACATATATATACAATATATCATTCTTCAAAACAAGCGTGATTAGGCTGAGCCAAAAAAATAAAAATAAAAACAATGTTCACTGTGTGAGCTTAAGTAACTCTACTGAAAAGAACTGGTATGCTAAATATGTGAAGGGGCTGAAGTGCCAGAAAAGCAAGTATTGGCTTTGAGAGCCACTCATCCCAGAGGCAAAAAGACCTTACGGGAACCAAAGGCAGACATTTGACTTTAAAGAAGTTGTGTACATCTGACAGGCAAATAGCACAGCTTTGCTAAAATCGTCTTTGACTAATATCAGGAAAGGCTAGACCTCTGTTTGGCCTGAAGGGTTTGCGGGGACTCAGAATTCTACAAATGCCACCTTTCTTCAACCTCTCTAACTCTTCTCATGCCAAGAGATATGCCTGGGCTGAACCTTGTGTCCAGGGATCTTCTGAGCTCAGGGAAGCCTGATAATTTGCCATGAGCATTTTACATTTCCATGTCTTCAGATCCACTTCTGGCTTCTTAGAGTAAGAGAATTTTTTTCAGTCTACTAAATATTCTCAAATTCTTCTCTTAGGGAGGAAGCCTCACCACCCCATCTGGGTTGCAGTTTGGAGGGTCTAGTTCTGGGCCTCATCTTACAACCTTCTGCATGCCACTGTTGGAACAAAAATGGATCCCACACACTACGATGTAACTAAAATCCTTCCTTTTTCAATTGCCCCAAGGAAGCCCTCCCCCCGCCCCCCCTTTATATACAGAAGCAGAAACCAGCTATGGAGTGGATGTGGAGATGTGACAGTGAAATGTGACAGACAGCCGGCAAGTGTCCAGAGCCCAACACATCAAGCAGGCCTGGGGGTGGGTCAGCTCAGAGGGCGAGTGCATAAGCCAGCACACGTGTCGTTCTTTTTTCTGTTTTCTTTTTTACTAAACATTAAATTATTTCTTAGGAAATAAAAAGCTATTTACATTGTAGTTATATACAATAAGCCATCTGCAGTCTCACTATTGACATGCACGAGGCAGGGCCTCTTTCATAAAGGTGTGCACACTTTCTGCAGCCACGTCCACTCCCCACCAACCTCCCTCCTGCAGCTCTAACTGGGAAAAAGTGTGTTGTATGTATATGTGCTGGGTGCAGGGCAGAAGAGTGACAGTGATTTGGGTAGGGGCATGGGGGAGGAGTTAACAAAAACCCAACCCAACTTACAATTTAAAATGAGAGAAAGAGAGAGAGAGAGACAGAGAGAGAGAAGCAAGACCACAGGAAAAGGAGAGTTTTGTGGTACCAATGGCAAATAAAGCAAGGAAGCTGTGGGAAGATACATCCTTTGCCCTAACATAAATATAGCCATTTATTCTTGTTTGTCTCATTTTAATCAGCTAAGAATGTCCCTTTCTCCCAAAGCTAAACATCTGTCTGCTATTTATAAGGGGGCCCTTGGTAAACAAAAGGTAAAAAAGACGTTTTCATTTTTCCATAATAATAGTAATAGAAGTCATCAAAAATAAAATGTCAGAAAGGTGGCTGAGCACGTGGCTTGTTGGCGTTAAACACTAGTGCAGTTGGGGATCTCCTTTGTGCTTTCGCTGTTCGCAATGGTGGCAATGCCTCCTGCAGGGGAGAGAGACACAGAGAGGAAAGGATTAAGTGCCATGAGGGTAGGGATCTTTGTTTCACACACTGCTAAACACCAAAACACCTGCAGCAGGTGCTTAGAAGGGCTTCTGGATATCCCTGTTTGCTCGCTGGCTCATCTCACCCGTGACGAACACATGCCTTCCCCCACAACAGCTCACAGGTAGAATCAACACAGTGCACTGTCGGCTTTACCAATAACAATGATGGGAGGTGGCGAGGTGTGAACACTGGCTCTGTGGGAGGCACTGTGCTAAAGACACAGTGACATTTAATTATTGCAGCTATCTTAGAATGAATTCTCAGATATTATATGAGACTTTCACAGAATCTCGAGTCCTATTATTCCCATTTCACAGTTGAGGAATATCTGGCATGAAGACGTCACAGAGCTAGTGGGGTGGCAAAGGAAGAGCTACCTGATGTCAGATCCTGCATTCATGGTCCTGCTAACAAGGGCACATAATCCTTTTGCTTTACAGAAACAAAAGAAAACGGTCAACAGTAATCAATAGTTGGTTTCCTCTTGCCCCACTATATTCTCCATGCTCCCAATCATGGTTGAATTCTAAAGGAGAAAACGCCCGTCTGTTCCCCCAGCCTTCCTGGCCAGTCCTGTCAGGGGAAGGTGATGTCAGAGGGTGAGCAAGTGCTGGGAGGGCAGAGGAGCCCAGAGCTGGGGGTACGGGCATGCATACCTATGACCCGGGTGTCCAGCTCTTTGTCCATCAGTTCTTCCGGCTCAGTGAAGTCACTGAGTGTGATTTTGGGGGCATTTTCACTTTGGCTCACTGACCCAATCATCTCCTGCTCCTTGTCATGTTGAACTTGAGCATAGATGTTAATCCAGGGAATTTTCCTACGTGGATAAGAACAAAGGCAGAGTAAGACCACAGGGCATGCTAAACTGGGGCAAATGGAAACTGTGGAAGTTAGAGTTATTAACAGGAAGAGCCGATGTCAGGGAAAAAGACTGGTCACCCAAAGGCACTCGCCATAACGCCAAGGACACAAGGCCAGTGAGAGGCCCATCAGCCCAGGGCAGGTGTGAGCCACAGAGCCCACTGAGATCACATCCTTTCCTGGGGTAAAAAAATAAGCAACTGTGAACAAAAGGGCAGAAGTGTTAATTCGTTACTCACCCAAATATCTACCTGTTACTAAGTTTCTAAGGGAGCTGAACTTCGAGACTTATAAGATAGTACTGGTGAAAAGACAGATTTTTCTAAGGTCGTTATCAATTTAATTAATTCACACAAGGGCCTCTTTTATGCATATCCAAGAAATAACAGATTCACAGCCATCATTTCAATTTTCAGAGTAAGACCCTGGGTCAAGTCCCTTTAATATTTTGATTGTCGGTTTCCTCATCTGTTCGATGGGGATGACAACAGCTTCCTTTCAGGATTGTGGGGAATATTAAGGGAAGGAGTTAATGATATAAAAATCATAAGTTGGAAAGAGATGGCAAACAAACTTGGGGTTGGAAGAAGAGAGGGCAGGTGTAGAGTGAAATCTTCCTGGACAGTCCTCTCCTGATCCATCTCTGTTATCTCCTGACCCACCATAGTCTGATGTCTGGTGCCCCCTTTGCATGCTTCTAATTCAGTGCTTCTCACAGTTGGATGAGTTTAGATATCACTCAGAGTCCGCAGGACAATGGCACAGTGACTTTATAAGACTGGGCTGGATCAGCTGAGACTGCAGTTCAGCCAAGTTCTCAGGTCATGCGGATGCCCCCAGTAAGCTGGAGACCCAAAGGTGAGTTGCAAGAGTTTAGTACAAAAAGTGTTTCCTCATCTTGGAGACTTGTCCTCTCCCCTGTAACAGGCCTACCTCTGTTCTTCTCATGGCGACTTCAATTTTTCTTTCAGAGCTTGGCTTACATGTTATCCCTGAGCGGCCTCCTTGGACCACCCAATCTCTCTTGTTATAAATATGTAATCATGGAACGATGTCCACAAGAGAAATCCATAAGGTACACACTGATGTAACAGGCAATGCTTATTGACTTGTTTTCTTTTCTCCCACTAAACTAAAAGCAAGGTCTGTGTGTTCTACTTTCACTGCTATTAGACTTGAGTTAGCGCAATTCTTGGCATATGGTTTATATTCATTATGTATTTGTTGAAGTAAATGATCCAAAGCCTGTGGTCTTTCCATTTTCTTAAATCTATAATCTCCAGTAAAAAGATTCTATTTCTTCTTCGAATCCCCCATCCAAAAGATACTCCTCTTAACTCGTCAGATGACGGGGAAATTGGACTAAAGTCCAGGCACTTTATAAAGTCAATTATGGTGGAAATAACATTAGTATGTGGGGCATCTGACAGAAACCCCAGCCCGCACTAACCCATGCCTTTCTGAAGGAGAATCTCTCTGCTGTTCTCATACCAGACAGTGGTATTTTCAAACTCCTAGCTTCCCTGTCTTACTCCAAATCCAATGAAGCAAAATGTGTGAGCATTTAAAAAGGATAATTCTGAAGGAAACTGGAAATATGTTTGAAACACAAGTAGTTTCTACCTCCTCTTTAAGTTCATCTTTCATGCCTTTGATATTTGCTTTCCATACATTAAAGGATGTACCCCCATAACTCCTACTGGTCTAAACCAGTTTAATATAACTTACTAGGCCTTCAGTGAACAAAATCTATGTGGAGCAGTGATCTACAGCCTCTGTAAATGATCAGAATTAAACATTCATGCTGGCACTTACCTTTTCCCATCTAAATAGAAATGCAGCCATAATGCCTTTACAATTAGAAGACTAATCGTAAAAGAACACATTCCTCATGGACATTAGGGTCACCTGCTCCATCTACTAGGGACTAGGAGCAGTCAAGCTACTCTTGGTCATACAGGCTGTGTGCTTCAGCATTATAACCAGTTCCCTGCCTCTCCTCCCTGCTTGCCTGAGACGCCGATGAAGGCTTAAGCCAAGTGAGCACTTACAATGACTGTTCGCTTTATTTCAGTCTCTTAAAAACACATCTCGAAACAGGCACATTTTCATCCTTTTTAAATAGGTGGTTGGAAGGGACCGAATTTTATATTACAATCTGTAGCACTGTAAAAAGCTGTCAAGTTGCTTTTCATTTCTTAACACATTTATTTGTAGGACTTTTGAGGATGTAAATTGAGTCAGAACTCACTTTTGCATCAAGAGATCAAGAGCTGTGTGTTGGGCCACACGTTCACGCAGGTTTAAACAGGAGGAGAAAGGTGGATAAACCCAAGTCTCCAAAAAAGCAAGCAAACAAACAGCAAACAACTGCAGTTCCTATTAGTTTGCTCTAGCTATGAAGAGTGTAGGAAGACTGGACGCAAAGGAGACTTTGAACTATGATGAAATCCCTACTGACAAAAAAGACTGGAAGAAATAAAGAAGTTCAAGTGTTTTCTTACTTATCCAGAAAAAGTGGATCTACCCTTATAGAAAGAAGGTCTCAAGAGCCAGTTTTCAGCAACCAAAGGCCATCTCACAGTGATTTTTAATTATGTGGTCAAGATATGAGAAAATACCAGGCACTAAGAGCAAAATGGAAGATGAGAGGCCAGGTGACATTTATTTAAAGGAGATTTAGGAATCACGGTAACTGGCCTCCTAAGAGACCACTTGGGACAGACCGGTAGGTGGTTTCCAATGCCTTACCCATAGCTGGCACTCAATGTTTGCTGAATGAATGTTTACATTTGTAATGCTGATGATTACAGTGAGGAAGTTTTGATTCTGGAAACTCAGCATTGCCAATAATCTGAAATAGAAACAGAATTGCCCTTCACCTAGACCAGTGGTGGCGAACCTACGGCATGCATGTTGTTTTTCTTTTAAGACAAAAGATGCTAATTTATGAGGTTTTTTTTTTCTAAACTAAAACCTTGGTATTCAGGTTTAACTGCAGGTGGTGTTTTGTGATAAATAAATGGGTTCCGAGTTGCATTTTGGGCACTCATCGCTAAAAGGTTCACCATCACTGACCTACACCGTGCTGTGCAATGGTGTCTGCTAGCCAGGCACAGCTGCTTAAATTATAATTAATTGAACTCAAAATTAAAAATTCAGTTTCTTGGTGATACCAGGGGCTACCTATTAGAAAAAGTTATGGAGCTTTTTCTTCATGGCAGAAAGTTCTACGGAACAGTAACAAAAGAAGCAAAAAAACTCAGTAATGTGCCCTTTACTTGTACGCAAGGGTGTTACTAGACATCCTCTATATGACCCGCTGGGGTTCTGCATGACGGGGAAGGAAAAAGACTACAGAAATGAAACACACTGCAACAGAATCTCAGCCAAAGGTCTTGAGTGTTGGGAGGACAGCCGTCTTAAAAGAGGGCCGAAAAGTACAGTTTGGCTGATGACCGGTCACGTGTAGCCGACTCTGCTGTGTATCTGGTTTGACTGATTTGGTTGCCCGTAACTTAGTTACATGACGTGCTCCCGGAGGCACAGAAAGGGCTGCCTGGTAACTGGGAACCACACAAGTGCAACAGTTCAGAGATCTCACTACCCGGTGCGGACTCATGATTTCAACTGGACATATTTAGAGGTACCTACAGTACTAAACTGATTGTCCAGGGAGTTTAGCAGCACGTATAAAAGAGGAGACACTGTGTAAGTCACGTTGTCATTCGGAGATGTGCAGCTGATACAAATGCTGCTTTGCAGGAATTCTGTCGGCCTTCGTCCTCAGCACAGAGCTCTCGGTGCCAGAGGCAATCAGCTGGGTTTAGCTAATCTTCGAACCCCAGCAATCGCCAGGCTTCTCCACAATCAAACCTTTGGATAAGTGAAAGTCTTCTTGGCCTGAAACTATACTGCATCCATAAGTGGGGGCTGTTTGCACAGTCAACCTTTTGTCATGTTGAAGCTTTTCCCTCTCTTCAGAGAGAACAGGGGCAGGGTGGACCCTTCTCAAACTGAAAGGACACAAACTCACTCACGTAAGTCTCTAGAAACTGACGAACAAGGTAAACCTCATTCTGTCCTTGTAGTGTGCATAGAAGGATGTCAAAAAATTCCTGCCCTTGCAGCTAACACTGAGACATATAAACAAGAAAACTGGTATTTTTAAGCAACCCAGTTAGCCGCTGGAGGAAAGCAAGGGAGAGAAGGACTGTGGGAGGAGTAAGGCACCAGTTATCTCTTCGAATACTAAAAGGACTGAGTTCAAGGCCCAGAAAGACTCCCAGGACAAGCTATGCTTTTAAAACTCATCTGAGAATATTTAACTGTATTTTGTACTTTATTCAGGCTTCCTCAGGAGCACCTTTCTGTGCCACTGGTATAATTTTTGAGAATCAACTTTGTGCCAGTTTACGACACAGAAGGAATTTTTGGAAGCCATGCTGTATGCAATTTATGATATGTTAGATTTCTCAATTATTTAAATCACAGAGCAAACCTATAAAATATTATCATTTTACTCATTTTACAGATGAGGAAACTAAGCCTTGGCAAGGCAAATAAAACTGTCCAAGGCTATCAATCTTAAAAGTTAAAATTGAGTCTGTCTGATTTCAGAGTTCATACTCTTAGGTAGTTCACTGCCTGGGAGAAATATTACATAATTTGAATATCAGTACAGATTTACTGATTTGAATTTCATGGATTTTCTTTTTGCAGTATCGAGGATTAAATCCAGGCCCTTTGCGCTGAGCTGCATCTCCAACTCTCTTTTTGAGACAGGCTCTCCCTAAGTGCCTGGGCTGGGCTCCAACTTGCAGTTCTCTTGCCTCAGCCTCCTGGGGTGCTGGCATTACGGGACTCTGTCACTATACACTAAATTTCATGCTTTTAGTAAGTATGTTGTTATAATCATCTCTCCTTGGTTTTCAATAATGACTCCTAAATTCATATAGAGTTTGATTTTCCACATCAATTTTCATTAGAAACTGGTAAAAGAGGGAGAAGGATGGAGGTCAAATGTTTATCATGCAAATTTAAACAGAGATACCACACAGATAAAACTGAGAGGTACACATGAGGGTCAATTTCAGGGGCATTTTTTTTTTCTATTTAATACACCCACCCTGAATGGTTTAAGATATCTCCTGAATATCTGAGACTGTGCTTTAGAAATCAGGGTGATGGCTGAAATCCACTTACACTTCTCCTGTGCAGAATAAATGGACTTCACGGGCTGGTCCTCATGCTCTTAATTCATTATACCTACACACTGAATAGAGGTCAGAGCCTTAAACCCGTTTATTCCAGCTTTTCCTTGGTGCCAAACAGCTGTCAGGTAAGATCCCGCTCCCAGATGAATTTAGGAATGTTGGTTGCAGGAAGAATTGTCCACAATGACCCTCGGCCCAAAGCCCCAGATGAAGACTGAGGAATACAGTACGTACCTTTTAAACTTGTAGATCAGAAACACAGCCAGGCCAACGAACACCACGGACAGGAGCATGAGCATGGCTGAGCTGCTGTGTCCAGGGCTGGCATCCACCAGCGGGGCTGCAGGAAATGAAACAAGTGCTCACTCAGGAGCCAGGGCTGGGGGGCGGGGGGTAACCGCTAAGTGGCCTGCACTCTTCCTTCCAGGCTTTGGCAGCCTCACACGCTGCCTGGGCACAGGCAGCTTAGCCTCCCCCGCGAGAAGAGTGCTTGACCACGCTTTTAAGAGAAAGTTAATTCCTCTCTGTGCCCAGGAAATGCTGTTCTTGGCATGAACTGAACAATGTGTGTTCAGCTTCAGGATGTCGAGGAAGGGCTTGTACGATTTTTTTCTTAGATGGCTTGCATGCCGATGTGGCAGCACACTGGGAACTGTGGGATAAATACTAATGCTATCTTTCACTTTCTTTTTTTACACTGTTTTAGTAAAATACCCCTGGATGGGCACGTCTGGAATCTCCATGTCTGAAAAGTTGGATGTTACCAAGAACCATGTAGTAAACAGGCCCTCCCAGACGGCCAGAAGCGATGCCCAGTGGGACATGCCCTTTTTATTCCTTTTGTAATACAACCACTAGATCCAGTCTCACTTTCTTCTTAGAGTCACACATTATAAACTGCAAGGGAATATTAAACTTTTCTGATCTGACCTCCCAACTGAGAATCATAGAATCAGAGAATCAAAGAGAGCCTGAGGACTACTCAGGGTAATCCCAGTCATTGCAAATAAAACAAACAAGTAAGTAAATACATAAAACCAAGACCAAAGCAATGGTAGGTTTTCTCCACTATGATCCAGGATTCAATAGCAAAGCTACTCCTCAGAGGGTCTTCCTGCCACCCCGGCAGGATGGCTTCAGAGAGCCATAGTTCACCTCCCTGAACCTTCACTATTCCTCGGGGTCCTGTTACAACACCACTTTTAGGCAGTTGTGGAAAAGTCTTTGGTGATTATGTCTTCCCTTTTCTCTCCAAAATAACAAACAGATCATCACACCCACGCCCCGACTCCCAACAGGCACTCACCTAATGTCAGCTGTGTGACATACACAATGACCTGGACCCCTGGCTTCAGCTCGAACTGGACTAAGTTCTGGTTTAGAGCATTAAACAAGGTCTCTACAATCTGGAAAACAAGAAAGAGGCTGCGTGGGAGGACATGGTGTGTGATGATTCTCCCTCGTCTCAATTGCCAAAAAAAAAAAAAAAAAAGAAGAAGAAAAAAAAGAAGAAATTATCCTCAATCAAGGACAGAATCTTGGGACAGAATGGAGGCTGTCACCGTCATTCTCACAGCCCCCAGAACCCTGGGAAACCAAGGAGGTGCCTGATGTCATTTGCTTATAATGGAGAGAAGAGACAGAAAGAAGTATGTCCACAGTCACCCAGCAAATCAGAGTTCTAACAGACATGACCATTTCATTCAACTCATGTTAACTCATAGCTCAGCATACCTTCCTCCGTGCGTTTGTATAATCTAAGACCTACTGTGGGTTCCAATGAAAGAAACTGAACTCATCATTAGCTCTTTAATCCGATCAAGCAACACTCACAGAGTGCAGAGTCCCCCACCAGGAATAAAGCGGGCACGCAGAGACGCAGAGATGCGGCCCACTCCTCTGCATTTTTTACCTTAGACACAACGGGAGGCAAACATCAAAGCAGAAGCTGCCTCCTTTTTATGGGATAATTTTTCCTCTTTACTTTTCCCCAGCAAGTCTCAGAACACATAACATCGATTTAATCACTCTGTAATTCCCACATGAAAGCTAAGGCAGACTCAGGCTGTTGTCCCTAACTCTTATCTCTCTGTACGCGCCTTAATATCACAGCTGCTATTCATCACCGTAATTACCTATTTATCTAAATGGATGGATACTGTAGCTTCCAAATATAGTTCACACATGCCGCTTGCTATCTCAAAATAAAGAGGTCTTGTAAAAGTGATGCGTGCATTGAGATGCTGCCTTTATTTCTGGGCAGCTTCACAGGCAATCCTGCAACCCTGCGAACTGTATGGATCGCAACAGCAGCTGCCTGGCTCCAGGACTGTGAATGTGTGCAGGGGTAGGTCGACAGCCAGGCCAGGTGATTATGACAGGGACACAGAGTCTCCACAATGGTTACTTCACACAGGAACAATGCGTTGGATTTATGCTGACTTTGAGCAGCCTCAGCCACACTTAGTTTCCTCTCTTCTGACTGAGCATGCTGGAAAGGCAGGGGGAAAGTGACACAGGATGCAGTTAGCAAGACCCAGTACAGTAGGAGAGGGAGACACACAGAACAGGCCACCTCCTGTGCTTCCAGGACTGCGTGCAGATCACAGGGACTCTACACCCAGTTACTAAGGACAGTGAGTCACAGTCCCTTTCAGAAATGCTGCTTCTTTAGTCAAAGCAAGACGAGGCAATCCATCTCCATCCAAAGAAACTTATTTCACAGCTGTTCATTTTCACTCCAGAAGCAGAACTTAAATTGGCCAGGATCTCCAGGGCCAGTTCAGTTTAAAGACAAGATGCATATTTCCAAGGAGAGGGAAACTCGGGTCCTCTACCCTCTCTGTCTCTGTCTCTCTCTGTCTCTGTCTCTCTGCCTCTCTCCCCCCCACTTTCTGTCTCTCTGTCTCTCTCTCTTTTTCTGCCACCCCAGGATGAGTCATTGGGAGGAGGACAAAAGCAAAGGTCAAGGATGCCTGTCATTAGAATGAATGATGCCAGGTGCTATTGCTTTGTGTATGACTGATTACTCCAAGCTATTTCTCTAGTGCTTATTTTAGGTGAAGCTGATTGTTCTTCAAAAGCCTGAGTGTGGGGCAAAGAGCCATCAGCTGGTGAGTCAACGGGAGAGAGCTTGTGGGCTGGAAAGAACTTCAAGTGAGGGGGCGCAGGCAGTGTCCTAGCCTGGTCTTCTTCACTTACCTGTTCCAGGTCCCCCTCGTGTCCTTTCCTCCGCTCGGTCAAATTCTTGGGTGGAAGAATGAACAGCTCCGCAGAGGTGGGAAGGCCAGGGAACACGGCAACAAGGATCTGATCTTCTGGGACACTGGTTACCTGAAGGAAGTTTAGACGAAAGTGTGAGGTCCTGGGGAGGACCGTGCACTTTAGCCTTCCCCCAAATCAAAACACCAGGAGCAGAGTACGCACAGCTGTGAGCTCATAGGATGTTTTCCCATTCAGCTTGCTAGGCACATCCCAACTTCCTTTCTGTCTTCCCCCAGAACTGCTAGGTAAAGAATGATTGGTTTCACCCCTTCCTGTACTCTCAGATATATTTTTACTAAAACTAAAATAGTATTACAAATGATTTTCTAAACATTATTTGCTGGGAGCATTTGCAAAAGTTCCTCTCGTATTTTCCATTTTTTTCTGCAGTAAGAGGATGAGAGTTTCTGGTTGAAACAGGAACAGACTGGCTGCAAATGAGGACTAAGCAGCTATAAACAAACATGGGAAAATGCAAATTTAAAAAATAGCAAAGCACTTGTTTTCACTTATTAAAGCAGTTTTTTTTTAAGGCTAGTGGCTAATATTAGTGCAGCTGCAGTAAGGAGGTTCCCTGGTTTGTTGCTGGCAGCACTAAAAATTGATACATATCACCAATTTGTTTTCCACAAGACTTACTTCAAGGCCATAAAAATAGTCACGTCCTTCATTCACTCACTGTAACGTGGTGAGATAGGTCTAAAGACATGATCCAAAATATAGGAAAAGCCCTATGCAGGAAAATAGAATGTTATTTTGAAGGGCAGATAAGTAGGAAAAATTCAAATATTTAGAACTATATTAAGATAGGTAGAATCACTGATAGAATACTGCTCTAGCTGTAGCATGATCATGGGTAGCATGAGGCAGTGTGGGAAAACACTGAAGAGGGCTGCGTTCTGATCTAGTTCCTCACATTCCTTTGGCTACAATCTATTAAAAATGCAAGTATATATAAAAAAAACCCAAACACTAAAAGCTGTTAAGAGGCTGAGATTATGAGTGAATTTTTCCATTCCTGGGTGTTTCGTAAAAGGATTATATTGCTTTTGTGATAAAAACTTAACAGTTTCTATCTAAAGACAAATTCTTGAAAAAAGACATGCATGAGAATGAAGTGAGTTTTCCCTCTGGGTATTTTCCCACCCGTCTCCTGAAGGTCACTGATCCAGAGTGGAGGAGGGATGAGCCTCCCAGCACCTCGGCTGGTGTCACCCTTTGTCTTGCCCAGAACTCGAGGACCTTCAGTCAGAGACCTGGGAGGGGCCTTGGAGCTTTGCATCTACAGTCACTTCATCCTGGCCAAAGGACTGTGCCTGTGATTTGTACTCCCAAGATTTAAGGCTTAGGCATCAACTGACATGGTTGTTATTTTTTAGTGGTAGTATTCTAATCACCAAATTACTTCTTTAAAAGGTAGTAAGTTTTAATGAATACAAACATACAAAGTACAGCATAATTCTGGACGCTATGGTCAAAGACATATGCTGTGGTCTGAGTCTTTGTGTCCCTCCTACAATTCCTTTGTTTGAGACCTAGTCATCAATGGGATGGTATTAGGAGGTGGGGCCTTTGGAAAGGGGAGGAGGGTGGAGGCCTTCTGGATGGGATTAGTGCCCTTTCTAAAGTACCCCCAGAGTGCTGCTTTATCTCCTTTGCACCATGGAAGACATGGTAAGAAAATGTCACCTATGAGTCATGATATTCAATCTGTTGGTGTCTTCATCTCCTACTCTCTAGCTTTCAGAGTCGTAAGACACAAGTTTCTGTTGTCTGTTGTCTGTGGTTTCCTGAATAGACTGAGGCAGCATACACAGCAGTCTGTTTCCCCTTCTATGAGCAACCTTTTTATACAAGGACTTGAAGTTCTTCTTGCTGACAATATTTACAGGGGTGCACTGATCTTTACTCCTCTCTCTCAGCTCCCCATCCATGTCTTTCCCTGGGCCTCTACACTCTGCCTTGGGGAACGCTATCACTCATGACTTCCCTGATCGCGTGTCTCCCCAGGGGAGACCCCAGTCTCCACGACCTCAGCTCACAATCTGTGCCTCCAGCATGATCCTTTGCTTGACTTGAAACCTGTATTTTTTTACCTCTCCTAATCATCCTCACCTAGTCACTTCTTGTGTGCTCTAAACTCATCAAATACCAAACCATTATTGTCCCTCAAACATGTTTCTGCCACACGGTCCCCATCTTGGATAATGGTAAGGCTGCATCCTACCTGCACTTGTAATCAGAAAACTTTTCCCCCGTCTCACTCACACTGCATTTATTAATCAAGGATTCTACCGCCTGACTGCTTAAAGTCTTTGATTCTTTGTGCCCTGGGATCTCTTTACCCCTCATCCAGATAACTGCAGTGGTCTTTTGACTGCCCATCTTTTCTGAAATGTCTTTCCCATTCTAGGTCTTTCTTACTCCACCCTCAGCAGCTTTTCCTCTGCCATCAGAACCGGTGCCTGAAATGCAAACCCACTGACAGCGCTTCCTTACTTAAATGAAGTGCCACTGCCTACAGAATATATAGCAAGCAGTGTTTAGTTTCATAGACCCTTTGCAATCTGGCCTAACGTCCTGGCACAATTTTAGCCAGGCTTGTTCGCACAAGTTTTAGATTAGCTACATCACACTCTACCCCATTTCCCAAACATGTACTCTTTCAATAGTGCATGGTGTTGCATTTGCTGTACCTGAAAGACACTGTCTTCCCCTCTTTGGTAAGGGACATACATCCTTCAAAACACAGTTCAAATAGCCCCCTCCAAAACCACTCCAGTAGTTCATTAAGTATTTATGAACTGCAAATTTGTGCCAAGCTTGCCCTTCCCTTCACAGGGCAAGTCACACTTTTTCTGTGTTCCTCGGAGATGCTGGCCATGCCTCTAACATAGAACTAACTGCATATTAGACTCATTTTTACTTTTCACTTGAACTCGATTTATTAATCATTATGTTCTATTGTGTAGCTCTGAGAAGGTTAACAGAAATCTTGTATTTTCTCTTAGGCAAATCTGACTTTCAGTTAAAGCTATAGCTCTGTTTTCCAGCCTGAAACCTTCAGAATGCCATGTATGTGCAACGGTAGTCTAGTGAGCCTACATATCTGGTTATGTAGGTAACCAAGCACCTAGGTAAACAGGCAGCTAAGTGCATGATATTAGCCCATCCATTAGTCCATTAATGCAATTAAGTTCCTGTCTTAGAAATATTTAGAATAAGTAATGAGCCAATTTCCATCAAACGCTAGACTAGACTTTCTCCTTCCTTCCATTCCTTCTCTTTCTTCCCTCACTCTCTCTATTCTTCTTTTCTTCCTCTCCTTTCACAGAGAAATAACCCTCATTTATCTGGAAAATAGTGGTTTAATTTATGAAAGAGTATTCTTGTTCATACCACTAGTTCACTTCTTAAAGCCAACTTACTTTAACCAGAGCTTTCTTGATGACATTGCCAATATCCTGCCTCCACTCGGGAATGTCGGGATTGTGGTAATCCAGATTAGGAGAGAACGATAAGAGCTGGGACTGGAAGTATTCTGCAAGGAGACAGAAGGTGCCAGTGAGATGGGAGAGGTGTGATGGGTGAGGGACTCTTCTACCACTGTGCCTCAGGGAACAGGGCTACGCGCTCATGAGGCTTCAGCTACGATTCCTTATTCTCAGCCTATTTCCTGGCTTCTGAAAGCAAGAGAAGTTTGGAGATTCAAGGCAGATCTGAGCCTCATCTAGTGTTGTTAGTTCCTCAGCTCTTCAGCCTTCCTTCTTGTAAAGAATATTGTCTGAAATGAAAGTAAGCAGGCAACTGCAGAAGGACAGTTCCGCTCCTGTGGGTGGTGTCCTGGGGAGCCATCCCGGATGACTAACAATGCCGACTTGGCTGGAAAGGAGGCTCTGGTTTATTCTCCCTTCAGTTCCATCATTCACTGTGCTACAGACCGCCTCAGAGGAACAGGAAGTATGCGGCAACCTTGTCTCCACGGTATGGGAAATGTTCAATTTCTTTTTTGGGGGGCGGGGATAGAACTCACGGATTTTTCACTTTGTGGTAATTCATCATGTAATACACTTGTGATCTGGGTAGTATTTGGGTATAAAGTTTATCACTTCCATAAAAATATTTATTTAAAAAGAAAACCTCCACGTGCCCCATAAAGAACCTGAGTAGCAAGCTCCCAGAGGCAGAAAAAAGGACTCATCAGGGTGAAGCTGAAGAAACATGGTTTGAGTCAGAGGCTCATATATCTTAGTACAGCATTCTAGGAGGTCACAATGATAGCAGCTATGTCTAGAGACCAGGGAAGGTTGTGTGGGATGGCAACACAGGCATAATCAAATTTATTTAGAATAAATATAGTAATTAAAAATGGTTCTCCCAGATCGAGAACAGGAGAGGACTGTATTACTTTCTCATGCCTGTCATCAGGCTTGTAGTCCATGCCTTATTTAACAGGTCTTTGCAACCGATGGTGTTAGAATCTCTAATGACTAAGAGATCACATCAGTTCTGTGTAGGTTACTTCACAACCCGTTATGAGTTCTGCGAGGGCAGGGACCATGACTCCCCCAGCTTTGGAAATCACTGGCCCCCAGTGATATGTGCCTTGTAGACGCCTCAGCAGGACATGAACTCTAGCTGTCTTCTATGACGATCTTTCCAGTGTAGCAGTGCTTAGACGTCTGATACATGCCTCTCTCTACTGGGAACCCAAACAGTCTGTGATGCAGACACATCACAGGAGACAAGAAGTACCTGCTGTGTTTTGCTGCTCTTAAAACCCAGATCCTCTATCCAGGAACAAGGTAGGTTAATCTGAATGCCTCTTGTGAACCTACGAAAGTTTCCCATGGCCTGGAGAATTTCCTATTGCTAATAATAGGGGGAGTAGAGAAAATCGGTGGGCAGGAGGGAGCAATGAAGGATAATTTTCAGGGCTTACCATGAACTGCAATATCTTTCGTGTCCTGGATAAGGGCATTCCCAGCAGCCACCTGGACTGTGATGGTGTTGGTTCCCTCTGCCAGGAATGTGAAGGAAATGCTGCTGTCCAGGGTGATGAGGGGCTGCAGGAAGGAAAAGCAACACCATTTAGTGGCCGCTGGGAGAGATCAGATTTCCTTCCTTTCTTGTAAATCCCACGTTGTCACAAATCTGCATAGCAGATTAGTTCTCAAGGGATCCTAACTTGAACAGGGGAGAGAAAAACTTTACTTAGCTTCTTAACACTGTAATTATTCTTCCAAGGTCTGGGAGAATATTAATACACTTAAAACACATTGTAAATTGTTAATCCTGAGGAATGAGGATGAAACCTGACACTAGATTTTTCATGTCATTTTGTTCTTTCTCCTGGAGCAAAATAGAAGCAGCTTTTGTAATCTGCTCCTGTGGGCTCTGGTAATAGATCATTTCTCTTCTTCCCCAATGTCTGGTGTCACTTGTATTTGCATTCTATAGTCCATCAGCCTGTAAGACTTTTCAGAGAGGTGACAACATTTTACTTACTTCTGTATATCTCACTCTAGGCACACTGTCTTTCATTAAAAAAATAAATAAACAAAATAAAATATATATATATATACACACACACATATATGTATGGTTGTATTATTGACTTTTTGGTTTATATCTGTTTTCCACTGCAACACATTTTTATTACTTTATTAGGTTAAGTAATACACAAACATTAACCTGTAATCATGTTCTCTTTCCTGAATACCATAGAGAGACTTCTCAAGGATAAAGAGAGAAATAAAATAATTGTATTTTTCCCTGGAAATTAGGATCTTAGTAAAAGTGGTGTGTGTGGGGAGGAACAAGTCCTGATATGGAAGAGGCATTATTCAGTGGCTTAGAGTCCAGACTCTATAGTTCTCTATTGTTTGGAAGGCAAGATATCGCAGAAAGAGACTGATCTAAAGCAGCTGATAAAGGGATGCTAGGAGCACTGGGCAGACTTGGACAACAGGATAGTGAATGATGATGCAACAGGCTGGGAGTGCCCGGCACTGCGCTGGAAGGTGTGGGCGTGGGCAGCGCTCTCATCAAGCGCGTGCACGGTGAGAAGCGCGCACACGGCGCCCACGGAGGCTCCAAGATGCGGTGGTCACCGTTCGCTCTGCAGCACTGAGATTCCTTTCCAGCTCACAGAAACAATGATTTGATTTTTCTCTGCTTTGAGGTTCTATAGCTCTATTTTATAACCAGGTTGATGGCTGGCGTGGGGCAAGATTAGAGCTATTACCTTAAACACTGGACACCCTTTCTTGTCTGTTTGCTAAATTAAAAAGGAAAGGCGCATGTAAAGATAGACACACTCTTGCCCCAGGGGTCAGGCGTTCTTCTCCGTACTCATGACTCGGGGACAGTGTAGACGCGGCGCCTCCTCTGAATCACACAAGGATGCGGTGCAGGCAGATCTGCCATGCACATCTTGACCCCCAAGACCACTTAAGGTCTGGCTGGAGAAGGCGCTGCAGTCGGGGGGCACACGTACAGTGGCTGTGGACCGAGGGAACGGAAACACCTGCGTCACGTCATTGCCACCTCTAATATGACAAGAACAGTGACTTAACACTGTGGCTCTGTTCCTTTGTTAATGAATGACCTTGGACAAATCTGTCACCATAAGGAAGCTTGTTTTTCATCCGTTAAAAGCAAGGTTGGGGACAGAAGATCTGTGAGGACTCACTCAGCAACAGAATCTGAGGGACTGACAAATGTCATTAGACTCAATTTCTAGTTCCTATCTTTTTTTTTTTTTTTTGGTGCTGGGGATCGAACTCAGGCCCTGAGATTGATAAGCAAGCAGTCTAACCACTGAGCTAAATCCCCAGCCCCTCTAGTTCTATTTGTCAGCCCATCAGGTCTTTCCGTCAGAGGCCTTCAGTTGCTTCATTACTTTAGTTACATTCTTTGGAAGCCCACTGAGATACCTCTATGCATCTAGCAAAATGGCTAAAACTTTTTAAATGATAATACCAAATAATCTCATAAATGTAGAGTGAACTAGAACTCCCATACAATTTTGCTGGGTCTATAAAATGCTACAACCATAGAGGATAACATTGAGCTTTATAAGAAATTGTGAGAACTTTTTTTTCTGAAGTGGTCGTGTTATATCATTTTATGTTTTCTGATTTGGCAACAGCAATTCTAGGAATTTAGTCAACAGGAAAAAAACATGTCAACAACAACAACAAAAGATCACAGCAGCTTATTTGCAACATCCTAGGAATTCTTCAACAGGAAAATAAAAGAACTATAGTATATTCACACAATGAATAAAAAAACGAATATATATTTCCACAAACCACAAGAAGTGAAAGAATCCAATTAATACTGTAATTTTTATGAGGCTCTAGAACAGGCAAGTATAATCTGGGAAAAATGTAACAGTCATTGGTTCTGGCATTAGGGGTGGGACCGGCTGAGAAGGAGCATGATAGAACTTCCTGGAGGGATGACAATGTCGTATATCTTGATAGGAGCTTGGGATACACAAGTGAATGCCTCTGTCAAACTTGGAAAGAGCACACGGCAAATGTGTGCACTGTACGGTTGACACGTTATAGCACCACAATAAAGTGTCAAGCAGTTTTGAACGGTGGTTAATGATTTATAAGCTGAATCATTTAAGACAACGTAGCTTTCTTAAATTTATTTTGAAAGAATCAAAACAAATCCAAAAATTGATGGCTGGATAGAGGACTGGATAGATCAAAATGTGATAGAACGAGCCTAGCAAATGTTAATGACAGATGACAAGTGGTGGGTATACGGGTGTTCACTGCAAAATTCAACTTTAGTGTGTGTGAAAATTTTCAAAATAAAGTATAAGGAAAAAATTATAAAAGGAATAATCAATATGCTTTCATTTTCCTGACTCCTTGAATGACCCAGACCACAATACATTACACCGCCCTCCCTTTTGGTCCACTGTCTTCGGCTGTCTCTTTTCTCATCCTACCTGCCA
>PVJO010010866.1:0-62511 GCA_004026905.1 Hystrix cristata | reverse complement strand
AAAAAATCCTTGTGATTTTTCAGTTAGGAAATAGTTTCTTAGATATAATTGCTAACATTCAAGCAAGCAAAGAAAAAAGTACATAAGGTAGACATCCTCAAATTTTTAAACTCCTCTACTTCAAAAGATACTATCAAATAGTCGAAAAGGCAACCCACAGAATAGGGAAAAGATTTGCAAATGATATATTTATATGATAATCACATATAAATATTATATATCTAAAATATATGAAGAATGTTTACAACTCAACAATAAAAAGACAAATAACCCAATTTAAAATAACTCAGTAGATCAGGTATGTGAATAGCCATTCTCCAAAAAAGATACACAAATTGTGAACAACCACATGAAAAGACACTCAACATTTTTAGCCTTTTGAGAAATGCAGATAAAGTCAACAACTTTATACCATTACATTCCTGATACAGGATGGCCATAATTAAAAAGCTAGACGATAAAGAGTATTAATCAGAAGCTACAACCCTTGTACTTTGCTGAAAGGAATGTTGTAATGGTGCAGCCACTTTGTAAAACAGTTTGGCAGTTCCTAAAAACATTAAAGACACAGTTAAAATAAAACCCAGCACTACTACATCCATTGATACATACCAAAGAGAATTGAAAACATGTGTTCACACAAAAAACTTGAACTTTAATGCTACATATTACTTACAATAGCCAAAAACTAAAAAAATCAAGTATCTATTAAAGGTCAATGCATAGGAAAAAACATACGTTATATCCATACAATACAGTGGAATATTGTTTGATCATCAAAAGGAACAGCACACTGATGATATCTACTATGACATGTATGAATCTTGAAAGCATGCTAAATAAAAAAAGCCAGACACAAAATGCCACGTATTGTATGATTCCATTTGTCCAGAATAGGCAAAGTCATAGAGACAGAAAGTAGATTAGTAATTGCCAGGAGCTGGGAGAAGGGAAGGCAGGGAGGGGCAAATGAATAGGTACCAGGTTCCTTTCAGGAATGATGAAAATATTCTAGAATTAATAGAATTAATTAATTCTATTAATTAATTAATGGTGGCGATTAATTAATTAATGGTGGTGATTCTATCTATTAATTAATTAATTAATGGCAGTGATGGTTGTAAAACTTGCAAATATAGCAAAAAACTATGAATTGTAAACTTTCAAAGGGTGAATTTTAATGGTAAATGAATTATATCTCCATGTTTTAAATTGCAGTATTCAGAATGATAAGGCAGTTTTAACAAAAGATCTAGAGGGGAAAATGTTATTTATAAGCATTTATTACACAGAAAGCACAAAAATTGGAAATTTTAACAAAATAGATTATTTTATAAGAACGTGGGCTCAAAAAGAGAAGCTGGAAAAAGATAAAGACACATATACTAGAAAACAATAATAAATACATAAGTGAGTGGTGGAAATAGCAGACTGACTTAGACTAAAAACACAGTTGAATTTGAGGTGGTCATCAAAGAACTGTTCCAAATTGGCATTGAATCTATATCGTTCCGCCAGCGCATAGTTCAAACCCAAGCTAGAGAATCTTTACAGACATACACAGAAAACTAACACCCAGTTGTACTTTGTGATATGGGTATAAAATTTCTTTTTAAATAAGAGTGATTGATTCCAGCTGAACATTAAGAAAATAACATATTACCATTAAATAATACTCATTATGAGAATAGAAGGTCAATTCAACATTAAAAATCTTTATAAACTAACCACATTAGTATGTTGAAAATGGAAAACCATGTTAAACTCCTTACATACCAGAGATAATACTTAGGGAATTTGATTTTTTAATTACATCAAATCAAATGTTAGTATTATGTTTGATGGCAGAATACTAAAAACATTATAATTAAATTCAGGAAAAAAGACAACAAGGCTCCTAACCATCGGTGTTACTTAATTCCATCATATCAGGGCCTGCCAATGCAATTAAGTGATAAATTTTAATGGAAGTATGGATAATATGCAAAATATTTAACAAGGAATTTAGTAATATAAACTAATACATCATTAAAACACATAAATTTGGTCCTTTTTACTTTCTAAAGAAACAAATCTCTATCTATACATCATAAAATCCCTTGAAATTAATAGAGGTTATAGTTAAAATTGTTCATCAAATTATTCTTGTAGCTGCCAAACCATTTGTTGATTTTTAGAACATGTCCTTTCAATTTTTTAGATACAGCCATCACTAATTAAATGCTGTTCCTCTCTGAGGTATAATCTGCCACACACATCACACCCTATTCTTGCAAAAATTTATTAAGTGGTTGTCAGTGGGTGGGTGACTGGTAAAACACATTTTTTAAAATCCACTATATTAGCTGGACATGGTGGTGCACGCCTGTAATCCCAGCACTCAGGAGGCTGAGGTAGGAGGATTGCTGCGAGTTCAAGGCCACCCTGGGCTACGTAGCTAAACTCTGTCTCAAAAAAAAAATTCATATGGCTTACTCATCTCACCATTTCTGCTGACTTCACAGCAAATAATTTAAGATTATTCTAATGTTAAAAATTCTCAGGTTTTTATGTTTTAAAAATCTCCGTTATCAAATAATACCCAAATTGTTTACCAAAATGTACAATCATGTGCTACACAACACCATTTCAGTCAAAGACAGACCACGTATAAGACGGTCATCCTATATGATCACTTTGTCTAGTGACGTCATAGCCACCTTAGCTGGCCTAAGTGTCCTGTACGACATCTGCCCAACAACACTGCCTGAGGACGCACTGTGCAGGAGGTCTCCCCATAGCTAAGTGGTATGTGACTGTATTTAATTACAAAAGTCATTTGTCAGCCTTAATGTACTTTCAATCCATCTGGAGGGTGTGGTGGACTTATTATTGTGGTCAATTTGAGCCAGAACGCCCAGCTGGACTGAGTTGGTGTGGTTCTGGGTGTAAAGGATCCACCTGAGGATTGTTGCCGACACAACATAAAGGAGAACGGGAGCAGAAGCTAGTTGACGGGCTGTTTCCCGGGAGAAGCTCTGCTGTGGCTGGTTCTCCTAAAGGGAACTCTGCTGTCCTCATGAGGAAGGAGCTCGGGGCCTTGCTGTCGTCAAGGATGGCTGTTGGGGATGTTGTCGAGGAGGCTTTGGGGGAGCTCTGGTCTCTGCTGTGAGCTTTGTATCCTGGTTGCTGTGAAGATTTCTTCAGCCATCATCTGCAGACACGGATGTACCCAGGACAGTGCTGTGGGCTCCCGAGCCCTTGATTGGATCTTTCGGGTCTCCAGTGCATAGACAGACATTCGGCACTCTTCGTGCATTTGGCTTATGAGTTAATGTTGTAACTTGTAAATGTCCTGTATCAAATCTGCTCTCTTGCAATCCATTGGCTCTAGAAAGGTAACTAATAGAGAGGGCCAAAATAATAGTGATCATAAACTAAAGAACACAATTTAGTATGAAAAAAAACAAAAGAAAAACATTCATTCTGTTTTTATTTTTGCCATTGAGCAACAGATACATTTTTGATCATTTATCATCTAACGTATTTTCCCTTTAAATTAACACTCTCTCTTTTAAAGAATTATATCATATTTCTTTCTATTAATTTTTCATTGTCCTTTAGTTTTATTTGTTCAAACAGTTTTAATGTTTTCTATATTGATATGTCTCTTGTAATTAGTAGAACTTTCTATTAAGCTAAAGAAATTGGCAGTTTTACTTTCAAATTAGCTTAAAGTCTTTTTTAAAGGTTAATTTTCTAAATCTTTGTTTTTGTTACACTGTTTTTGTTAGACTGATAAATGATATACTTTCCAAGCTGCTTTTGCAATTATAGCAGCCCAGGATGCTGGACATGGCCTGAGTATTCTCAGTTTCGTGGTTTCAAGTCCCAAATCTTCAGATGTATTCCCGAATTTTTTCTGACGCCCTATAATGCATGAAAATAAGTAAAAAGTTCATTGAGAACATATCTGTATGATTTAATTGCTTTACGCCCTTCACTGCATCATCAGGAAAAACTGACTGCAGTGACGTAGACGGTGCCTAATCAAAACATTGCAAATTTTTCCTAAAGTTTTGGCCGAAACTGCAGACTTTCTCCTTAGCGTTTCACAGGCTCTGCTTGTACAAAATCTAATAAGGTTTTCAGGGAATTATTTCTCATTGAAACCATTTTTCTCATGTGTCAACAATAAATTTGGATAAATTATTTCAGATGTCATTCCTTCCTGTTTCATGAGATCAACAAAACCATTAAATTATCTTCAAAGTCTTGAATTTCACATTTTAAGTAAATTATTAAAACTATTTTATATGAAGCAGTTGAGGCTTCATCAATAATGATTGAAATTTTACTGCCTTGATTTATACATTTTCCAAAAAGTTGTTTTTCATATCAGCCGATAAATATTTTTGCAACAAGCAAGTCCATAAATTTAGATTGCTGCGATAAACCCATATTGATATTATTCTTTTGTTGAATTTTATTAAATATTTTATATCTGAGAATGCTCAATTTTTTTTTTTCTTTTTTGTGGTGCTGGGGATTGAGCTCAGGGCCTTGTGCTTGGAAGGCAGGCACTCTAATCACTGAGCTAAATCCCCAGCCCCTCAATTATTTTTAAACATACAGATGCTATTTTCTAGGTGTTTTAAATTTGTTTTACCAATGTTCTGATACATTTTTTGGATTTTTTGATTGTTGCTAATGCTTTTTATGTGAAACTGATATGTAGTATTTTTATAATTTTTCTCATGGATGAAATTTTTCTTTAACAAAATGTAATTGCCATTCTTGTGAAATGTGCAACTATAGCATTTTCCAACTTTCAATTGTATGAATATTGAGCATTCTGATAATCCGAGTAAGTTACGTGTTAGAGATTCACGATCACTTACATTATTTTTATTGAAATTATCAAATTGTTTTCCATTCCATTTATACAAATTATTTGTTTTATTTTGAACCACTTCTTCAAAAGGTTCTGGTTTCTGCATAATATCGGAAGCTAGCCCCTGCATGGCTCATTGTTAATGTCATTTCTTCTTTGTTCTCCCACAGCAAGAAGATTCATGTTTATAATATTTAAAAGGAACATTAAGAAACTTATCCAAACTCCTCTGTACCTTATATGTGGGTTTCATTTTAAATATTTTATTATTATGTCTTGAATTTATAAACATCAAAACACTGCACAATTATTATTTTCATAAAGAATTATAGCCCCCTAACAATGAAAGCAAAGTAAAAACTGAACTATTTAGAAGCAGGAGCAATTACATAATTTGGTCATAGTAATATACTGTGGGTTCTCCTAAAGCTGTGGTTCTTAAATTTTTGGTCTCAGAATGCTTTTACAGTGTTAAGAATTATTTAGGCCTCCTACAGAGCTTTTGTTTATGTGAGTTACAACTACCACCACTTACCATATAAGACCAGAAGACAGAACTTTTCTTATTTATTTGGTTAAAAATAGCAATAATAAACTTATTGAATTAATGTAAAGAATTTTTTATTTTATGAAAATAGCTATAGTTTCCAAAACAAAAGCAAAAAATAGTGAGAAAAGTATCATTGTATTCTTGTAAATCTTTTTAGTGTCTGACTTAATAGAAGTCAGCTGGATTCTCAGGTCTGTTCTGCATTTGATCTGCTATGCTATCATACACCAAGCAGCCTCTGTAAAACTCCACATCCACTCATGAGAAATGAGTGTGAAAAATACGAGTGAATCTTGTTCTTATTATTATTGTAAAAATAGTTTTATCCTTACAGATCCCTCAAGGACCCCGGGGGTCACTCGCCCACATGCGGAGAACCTCTGCCCTAAACACATAGCAAGTATTACATGTGTACCGCTTGCTCTGAAATGGGCCAAACTGGTAGAAGAAATTTCTCAGATGTCACTGTCCTGGGACATACATTTTTCAGCAGATGTTATCTCAAGCCATAGCCATGAGCTTGAACTCATTTATGTGTCATTTACCTAGGCGTGGTGGCAAATGCCTGTAGTTCCAGATACCTAGGAGGGTGAAGCATGAGGATCACAAGTTCAAGGCCCACCAGGGCAATTTAGTGAGACCTTGCCTGAAAATGGAAGGGCTGGGTTTGATCCCCACTACCACTACCACCGCAAAAAAAAAAACCCAAAAAATCATTAACTGATTTTACTGTACTTTGGTGTAACTCGAACATTACCAGCTGATGTAAAAGTATCTCAGAATGTAAATCCTGGTAAGGCACCTTGGATAGTAGCATGGAATATCAGTCTTGCTGAAGTTATAAATACTTTTGAAGGAAAGTTACAGCTGTCATTCTTGAAAGTGATGTACTGATGTACGAAAGCGAAGAACAATGAATGAAAAAAGTATTTAAAATACTTAAGTATTCTTTTTTGTCAATACTAAGATTGAACCCAGGGTCTTCACACTGAGCTACATCCCCAGACCTTCTTTTTTTTAATTTTGATTTTTTACTTTTGAAACAGGGTCTTGCTAAATTGCTGAGTTTCCTAGGTTGGGCTTGAACTTGCTGCAGTCCTCCCACCTCAGCCTCCAAAAGTGGCAAGATTATAGGCATGGGTCACGGTGCCTGGCTATTTAAGTACATTCAGTAATAAATTTAACTTTAGAATAATCTGTCTCTGAAAAATACACCTGTGTATATCAACATCTGTATTTACATTTATGTCTGTCTAGCTTTCTTATATAGCAAGGGCAATTTAAACTTAATAAAATATGCATAACATGTATGAAGAGCAGAACTTGATAAAGGAACATAAAAGAAAACATATTATTATCCTTAGTGGGAAGGTTCAGTAATGTAACTCTCTCCAAGTTAAGCTGTATTTTAACACTATTTCTATTACAATAATGCTGTTTTTACACCAATAAAATTATTTTAAAAGTCTTTAGGTAGATATTCAATTTGATTAAAAATACATATGCAAGTATGTTAGCCAAGTTTCCTACTGCTGGGACCAAATCCTGATATTCACAGCTTAAAGGAGGAAATGGTTTACTTGGCTCACTGTTTCGGAGATTTCAGTCCATGGTTAGCTGGCTCGAAGGCAGGAACATCCTGGTAGAAGAGCATGGCGAACAAAGCTTCTTAGTCAGGAAAAAAAAGCAGGGGAATCGTCCAAAACAAGAATGGGAAAGGGATCAGGTATAGACCCCAAGGCCACGCCTGCACGAGCCATCTAGAGACATCCACAAATATGCATTCTAATCCCCTAGGCGGCCCCCTTGCCAATCAAGTTGACAATTAAGCTTAACTGTCACATTATTACAAAAAAAAAAAAAAAGACTGGAAAAGAACTAGACAGAGGTTACTGGGTTTACTTATTAAACTTTAACTGTATTAAAACTTTGCAATATGAAAATAGTGTAGTTCAAAGACTAGAGTACATAGGTACCTTAATGAAACAGAATTACATAGGCTCCAAAAGACCCTACATGACAGTCATTTCATACATTGTGAGCAAAGCATTTCAACCTTAAAAGGGAAGAAAGATTATTTAATAGATAATGGTACATCTGGCTATCATTTTTTGGGGAAAAGGATACCCAACTCATGGCATACACCAAAATAAATTTCAGTGACATTAAAGATTTAAACATCAATAAGATCTTTAGAACAAGTGCACAAAAATATAGTAGAATATTTATAAAATCTTGACATATAGAAGGCTCTCCTAAGCATTAAGAATTGGTAGATTTGACCACACGATAAGAAAATAATTGTATGAAAATAATGCACAAAGAAAAAGAATAAGAAAAAGTCGAGCTTTCCAATAGAAAAGTGGACACCAATGTACCAATAAATCCACACAGGCAGCAAGCCATGTGCTCCTGCTGATGAAGAGTTGAGCCATTTGTGTAAAAAAATTAAATTCCAGGAAGGCGGCTCCCCTCAGTCTGTTGCTTTGACTTGAGTTTCCCTAGCCCAGCTGCCATTGTTCCATGGGGATTTCCCACTTACTAATTCTACCTCAGCCACTGCACATTTCTACCTCCTGAATCCACCCATTAAGAGGAGGTGGTGGAGTGGTTTCCTTTCTCTTCATGAGAAAGATGCCTCATGGCCTCATGGCAGAAGTCTGCCATCAGCCTGTGCAGCTCACCAACCCAGAGGACAGAGCACTCGGGTATTTAAATGCCTGTGCCTGTTCCCAACAAAACCACCCTACCAGTTGCTAAGGAGGACCACCATGTTTCCCATCCTCTGGGGCTAGCCACCAGCACTTCCCTAATCTGTGGAATGGTGGTTCCACAAAAGACTCTGGAAGAGAGGGTGCTGTGGTCAGCAAAGTTTAGGAAGTGGTGTGAACCACATTTTCCTCATGGAGACGCTGGCTGTAAATGGACATAATGAAACCCCAGAAGAATATGCAAGAAGGCCTTTGTCCTCTCACATTTTTCATTTATTTGATCATAGGATACACTTTTTAAACCGTGAAAGTAACTACTAACATGACTGCTTCCGCATTGTCTTCTCCTGAGCGAAGATCTGGTCTCCTGGCTTGGACCACATCTTTGTGTCTTCATCCTGCTTTATGTTTCCTCAGAGAACTTTAAAGTATCTATTTCTCTGTTTAATACTTATCTCTCTCTCTAGAATATAAACTGCATGATGAAACATTTTGTCTTTTTCACTGTTTTATCATTCATGGAATCAGTTGGGTTATTTGTTGCTAGTACGAAATTGAATGTGTTTTTGTATATTTATCTTGTATCCTGTGATGCTTCTAAATTTGTTTCTTAGTTCTAGAAATTCTTTTGTGGCTTCTTTAGGGAATTTTGTTCACAAAGATTCTTATAATCTCTTAAGATTATTTACTTTGAGTCTGTATTTTGTTTTGTTTTTCTGTTTTGTTATTGGCCTTATTTCACTGGTGGAATCTGCTGCTTCTAATGTTAAGTAGAAGTGTTGAAAGCAGATTATCTTTCCCCTTGTTTCTGATCTTAGTAGTACAACATTCAGTCTTTCACCATTGGGCATGATGGTAACCGTGGCTATTTGTACATGCCTCTCTCTTCCTAGTTTGTTGGAGTTTTATCAGCAGCGCTAGTTGTTAGATTTTGTCTGATCCTTTTTCCAAGTCTACTGAGCTAATTGTGTGGGTTTTTTTTCTTTTTATCCTATTAATACAGTGTACTACCCTGATTGATTTTCATATGCTGAACCAACCTTGCATTTCTGGGATAAAATTCTCTTGGTCATGGTGCATAATTATTTTAATATGCTAGTTTCACTTTGATAGTATTTCACTGAGCATTTTTAACATCTAGATTCATATAGAATAAAAGTCTGTAACTTTATTTTCTTATTATGTTTTTGTCTAGTTTTGGTTTCAGGATACTGTTTGCCTTATAAAATAAGTTACAAAATGTTCTCTCCACTTCTATATGTTGTAAGAGCTTGGGAAGCATTGTTATTATTTCTTCTTTAAATACATGATAAAATTCAACAGTGAAGCTATCAGGTCTTGAGCTTTTCTTTATGGGGAGAATTTAATTGGCAATTAGATTTCTTTGCTATATGTGTGTGTAATATATTCTGATTTATATATTACATACTCATATATTTATATTTCCTATATTCTGATTGTATATATTAATATACATTCTAATTTTTTTCTTCTTGAGTCAGTTTTGATCATCTGTGTTTGATGATCAAGTTGCCTAATGTGCCTAATGTGTTGACAGAAAGCGTTCATAATTTAGTCACCCTCATTGCTGAGACACAATACCTGACACGCACAATTTAAAGGAGAAGAAACTTATTTTTGTTTCAGTAGTCTTAGTCCTTGCGTGGTCAGCTGGCTTCAAGGCAGGACAGCATGGTGCACAGGCATGGTGGAAGAATAGCTTTTCATATCATGGCAAGCAGGATGCAGAGAGTCAAGGGAGGAGTTGAGAAAGGAAATACATCCTTCCAGGTCTCACCCACAGTGATCTACCTCTACCCTCCAGACTCTACCTCCTAACAGCAAGTCAGCTGTACTGCACCACAATCCAATCGCCTTCCACACACATGAGGCTTTGAGGGCCATTTTATATCTAAATCACAGCAATAATATTCCTTAATAACCCTTTTTATTTAGGAAAAGTCTGCAGTGATGGCTCCTTTTTCCTTCCTGATTTTGGAAATTTGTGTCTTTCTCTTTTGTTTTTGGTTGGCTTTGCTAAAAGTTGTCAATTTTGTTGATCATTTCAAATAGCCAAATCTTGGCTTCATTTCCTTAAATATTTCTATTTTCTCTTTCATTGATTTGTGCTACAATCTTGGTTTTTTCTTTTTTTCCTGCCTGTTTGGTTTTCACTTACTCTTTATTCTTAGTTTCTTAAGGTCAGAATTTAGGTTATTGATATGATCATAATATGAGGCCTCATGAATGCACTCTTTATCCACTTCAAATTTCATATCTGACAAGTATTTAAGCTATAAATTTCCTTTTAAGTACTTCTGTAGTTGAGTATCATAAATTTTGGTATATTACGTTTTCATTTTCAATAAACTGAAGATATTTTCTAACTTCTTTTGATGTCTCTTTTTAACCAATTTGTTATTGAGAAGCATTTACCTTCCTAATATTTGTTTATTTCTCAAATTTTCTTCTATTGTTGGATTCAAACTTAATTACATTGTGTTTGGAGAATATATGTTACCTTATTTTAATCTTTTGGTGTTTGTTGAGAATCGTTTTATTGCCTAACATATGGTTTATCCTGGAAAATGTTCCAAATGTGTTCAAAAAGAATGTGTGTTGTGCTGTTGTTGGGTGGAATATTCCACAGGTGTTAGTTACAAGTTGGTTGATAGTGCTCTGTAAATCTTGTTTTTGTGGTATTTTGAGAATGTATTACAAGGTACATATACATTTGCTACATTTTTCTGATGTATTATCCTTGTATGATTATGAAATATTTCTCTTCATCTCTAGAAAGATTTCTTGTCTTAACTCTGCTTAATGATATTATTATAGTCACCCCAGCTCTCTTTTAGTTACAACTTGCATGGAATAATTGTTTCCATTCTCTCTGTTTTAAACTAGCTAGTTCTTTGAATCTCAGGTGCATCTTTTGTAGGCAGCAGGTTGTTGATTGTGCTTTTTTATTGACTCTGAAAATCTCTTCCTTCTGATTTAGGTAAATAGACCATTCAATTTCATTGTAATTCTTGATAGGTTAAACTTAAATTTGCCATTGTGAATTTTTTTTCTATATATCTTTTTAAAATATATATATATATATTTTTTGTTCTTTTGTTTTTCATTTACTTCGTGTGGTGGACTGATACGGTCAACTTGAGCAGGAATGCCCAGCTGGAGTGTGTTGGTGTGGTTTTGGGTGTAGAAGATCCACCTGAGGATCGTTGCTGACATAACATATAGGAGAACGGGAGCAGAAGATAGTTGCTAGCTGTTTCCCACGAGAAGCTCTGCTGTGGCTGGTTCTCCCAAAGAGGACTTGGCTGTTCTTGTTGAAGAAGGAGCTCAGAGCTTTGCTGTCATCGAGGATGGCTGCTGTTGCTTCAGGGGAGCTCTGGTCTTCATCTCTGCTGTGAGTATCGTATCCTGGTTCCAGTAAAGATTTCTTTAGCTGCAGACAAGGACTGCAGACACAGACTTACACAGGACAATGCTGTGGGCTCCCAGCCCTTGGTTGGATTTTTTGGGTCTCCAGTCCATAGACATTCAGCACTCTTCCCGCATTTAGCTTATGGGTGAATGTTGTAACTTGTAAATGTCCTGTATTAAATCTGATCTCTTGCAAACCATTGGCTCTAGAAAGCTAACTAATATACTTCCTTATTTTGTGTTAAATAAATAGGTTTATGTGCCATTTTGCTCCTTACATGTTTCTTAGTTGTTTTCTTATTGGTTGCTCTAAGATTATAATAAACATGTTAACTTACCACTGTATATTTCAAATTAATATGAATTTATTTCTAGTAAAATATGGAAAATTTTCTCCTAAGTAGTTCCATTCTCTCTTTCGTTTCTTTTTTTTTTTTTTTTGGTGCTGGGATCAAACTCAGGGCCTTGTGCTTGCTAGGGAAGAACTCTACCACTGAGCTAAATTCCCAACCCCTCTCCCTTCTTATATGTTATAAACCCAGCAATATCAAAGAATGCTAATATTGTTTTATGTAATCTTATATCTATTTCTTTTCTTTTTTTGAGACAAGATCTCACTATGTAATCCAGGCCAACCTTGAATTCACTATTATAGCCTAGTGTTTTAGTTACTTTTTTATTGCTGGGACAGAATACCTGATATTCAGAACTTCAAGGAGGAGCCGTCTATTTTGGCTCACAGTTTGTAGAGGTTTCTGTCTGTAGTCAGCTGGCTGTAAGGCAGGACAGCATGGGAGAGGGGCATGGTGGAGTAAAGCTGCTCATAGCATGGTGGGCAGGAAGCAGAAAGAGTGAAGGGAAGAGCTAGTGCGAGATAAACCCTCCCAGGCCACACCCCCAATGACAGCGTCTTCTGAACAGATCCTACCTCCTAACAATAACTCCGCTCTATGCACCCATAAACCAATCAACTTGCGAAGGTTCAACCTACGAGTGCATGAGATACTTGGGGGACATCTAGATGTAAACCATGACACCTAGACTGGCCTGGGCTTATCCTGCTGCCTTAGCCTCCCAAGGGCTGGATTAGAGGTATGAGCTACTGCACCCCATTATGTCTTTTTTAAAAGTGAAAAGAATAAAATGAGAGAGAGGGAGAGTGAGCACCTCATACTAACCTTCATATTTACCATTTCTGGTGGTTTTCATTTGTTCCTGTAGATTCAAATTACCATCTGCTATCAATTTCTTTTGGCCTAAAAGACTTTTTGTAGTATCTTGTAAGGCAGGTCTTCTAGCCATGAAATCTGTCAGCTCCTATATTTATTTATTTATTTATTTTAATCTGGAAATGTCTTTAGTTAGCTTTTAGTTGAGGAAAGGTTTTGCTTAATACATAATTCTTTGTTGATAGGCCTATCATTTTTTTTTTAACCAATGCTGTTGATATGTCATTCTGGTCTCTTCACTATAGTAGTTAAAAGGCCAGGAATTAAAGCTATTGCTCTTCCTGTATGTGGTGAATCATTTTTCTCTTGTTCCTTCTAAGATTTTGTTCTTTGTCTTTGACTTTCAACAGTTTGATGTGTCTAGGTATGGATCTTTTTGTTTGTATCCTACTCAGAATTTGTTGAGTCACAAAAATACCTAAATTAATGTTTATTTCTTCGACTATTTTTGCCCCTTTCTTTTCCTCCTCTCATTCTGTAGCTATCATTTCCTATATGCTGGCATGCTTGATATCCCCCAGGTCCCTGATGTTCTATTCTCTTTCCTTCAATTTTTTTCTCTCTATCCTTCAAAACGGATCATTGCTAGCAATCTACTTTCAAGTCCACTGATTCTTTTGCCTTCTCGAATCTTCTCTGGAAGTCTTAGAGCTGAATTTGTTTCAGTTATACATTCAACTCCAGAATTTCCATTTGTTTCCCTTCCATAAGTCCTATCTTTTTGTTGAAATTCTTTAGGGACATACTTTCCTTTAATTTTTAAACATGATCTCTTTCAGTTCTTTGAACATATTTAATTAGGTGCTTTGAAGTCTTTGTCTACTAAACAAAATACCTTGAAGCACTTGGAAAGTTTCTGTTTTTTCTTCTTTTACCTGACTATAGGCCACAATCCTGTTCCTTTGTATGTCTTTTGTTGCTGTTGTTGGCAATTCTCCAGATCATAGACTTGCTATGGTTTGGATATGGTTCGAGTGTGTCCCCCAAGGGGTCATGTGTTAAAAGCTTGGTCCTCATTGTGGCAACGTTAAGAGATGGTGAGACCTTTAGGAGGTGGAGTCTAGGGAAAGTTACTGAGTCATGGGGGGCACTGCTTAGTAAGGAACGGATGTAGTTTTCACTGGACTCTTGTTAGTTCTTGAAAGACGGCTGTCATAAAAAAGCAAGCCTGGCCCATCTCCAGTTGCTCAGTCTTTCTGTCTCACCGTATGATCTAATCCCTTTCCCACACATTCCTGCCAGGATGTCATCCTCTGCAGGGTCCTCACTGCAGCCAGTCTGATGCCTGGAAACTCTAGAACTGTCAGATAAACAGAACTTCTTCTTCGTCGTCTTCTTTTTAATAAAGCACCCAGCCTCTAGTACTTCATTTTATTAATAGGAAATGGGCTAACAGTATTATAACAGCTTTGTATTCTGTATTTCCCCCAAAAGTTTTTTTTATATTTGTTTGTTTAGTAACCTAACTAAGCTAAATCTATCTATCGAATGGTATGGAACTGCTGATATTTCTGCATAGGGGTGTGTTTGTGTGTGTGTCTGTGTGTGTTGCTAAGGATTGACCCAGGACCTTGTGCATGCTAGGCAAGTACTGTACCACTGAGATACAACCCAACCCCCAGATTTTTAAAATTCTTTCTTTTCATTTCAAGAAGTCTTCCAAAGTACCACCCCTTGTCTGTGTATGTTAGTAGTCAGTCAATGGTTGGGCAGAGGTTACGGTGAAGAACCTCAAACAAGTAGGGCTTCCATCCTTTGCTGAAATCTGTATGCAGGTTGAGAGAACATATTCAAAGTTCAAACATTTCACTTAATTTTAATTTTGGTGGTATCAGGGAATTAAACCTGAGGTATTCTACACTAAGCTATCCTCCCAACACTTTTCGTTTTTTATTTTGAGCCAAGGTCCTGCCAAGTTGCCCAGATAGGACTTGAACATGTGATTCTCCTTCCTCAGCCTCCCATGTGCTGGGATTACAGGCTTGCACCACCATGCTTGGTAAGTATTACTCTATTTAGTACCCATTTTTTATGTCTTATTTTTCTTGTTTTACAATTGAGGCAACTGAGGCTTAAAAGATATTGGAGCTGAATGTTGACCAATGAGATGAGCGATGTTCCCAGGAATACATAGAATCAGAGACTGTGCTGGAGTTGGAGCCTGGGTCATGCTCCAGCGGAGGCTCTTTGTGCAGTATCCCTCTGACCTCTTTGCGGGAGAACTTGGGATAAGAGTATCACTCCTCAGTCCTCCACCCCACTCTCATCACCGCTATACTGGTGTGAAGAGAAAACACAGCTCCCAGGGCAACAGCCCCTAGAGGGCGCTAATTTTTCCATAACATGAACACGGGCTGCCTGGAAAGGTGGTTTCCACAGGAAAGCGTTTTGACTATGGTAATTGCATACATTCTTTCAGTCTAATTGTAGCAGAATTAATCTATATTTAGTGGAAAGTTATTAATAATTTATATTATTATCTTTAACAATATATTTCTGTTTCAAATGTCCATTTGCACTGCATTTTTTAATGACTTTTCTTCAATTCCGGTGTTTAGTTGGAGTTTGGAGAGCCTATTAAGACATCCATGTGTTTAATCAGGCAATTTTTAGAGATGATGAATTTCCAATGAAAGGAGATGCCCCCAAATTATAATATTAAAATAAGTAGACATCTGCATATCTTAGTTACAAAATGAAAAATACAAATCCTAAACTATTCTGAAATTCCTGCTGCCTCATTAACATAGGCCTTCTGATTCTGCTGGAGAAAGATCTCTCCATCTTGCCGTTGCTTACTTTGGCTGGGAAGTTTCATCTTTTTGTTTAAACACAAATATCAATGTCAAAATGGAAATTGTAGTGGGCAGTTTCTGGTTACTCCTCTGCTATCCTTCTTGACCTTGCTCTGTGCTCAAAAAGACTGCCATTTAAGGTTCTCTCACTGGCCTCCCCGCCCCCATCCTCTGGTTGGCTTGACCAGTGTGAGGTGCTAGCAGGAAAACCAGGCAGGAGCAGAAAGAAGCAGGTATTGATTCCTCCACTCTCTCTTCTCCAGTTGTGCTTTGGTAATGACTGTGTTCCTCTACATGAGACACAGCTCTTGTTGGCGGCCTCTGCTATAGCTACAGGTCTCACGGGGCCCGAGTAAGACTCCTTTGCTTTGCTCCTTCAGGCACAGGGCTGGAAATCGCTTTGTCTTTTTAGCTGTCTCTTAACCTTCACCTTGCCTCTTAAACAGACTTTAAGTTTCATTCTTTTCATGCGTTTGAATGCTGGGACCTGCTGGGACTCTAATACAGAAAGCCAGCAGCGCTGAGGGAAAGGGCCAATCAGCAAGTCCTGAGATCCCTGCCTGTCATCCTGGTTTAGGTACTACTTTGCCGTGTGATCTTGAGTAAATCCTTTCTGTTCTGTAAATTTTGAGTGCCTCATCTGTAGAAAGAGCCGTTGCACAAAATCAGAGGCCAATCACGGTTTTGCACGGTTTTTCATGTAGGTACCTCTGTATCAGTCAGCTTTCCCATCAATGGGACAAAATACCTAAAATCTAGGACTTAAGGAGGAGAAGTTTCATTTAGCTCGTGGTTTTAGGGTTTCAGTCCATGGCTGGCTGGCTCCCAGGCGGGAAAGCCGTGGTGGAAGGGCATGGAGGAGGGCAGCTGTTCACCTCATGGCAGCCAGGAAGCAGAGCGAGAAGGGACAAGAATACACAAGAATACCCCGTTCCCGATCGCACACCCCGTGATCAGCCTCTGCTGACTAGACCTCACCTCCGAACACGTGACTTTTGAGGGACATTTTCAATCTAAATCATAACATTCTTCCCCTGGCTCCCCAAATGGTCACATCCATCTCATTACACAAAATGCTTTTAATCCGTTTCTAACAGTCACCAAAGTTTTAACAGTTCCAGCAATGCTGAAAAGACCAAGTTCCCAAAAATCTGCAAACCCTTATAAAACTAAAAAAAAAAAAAGTTAAATATTTCCAACATACAATGGCACAAAGTAAGCATTCCTTTTCCAAAGTGGGGGGTGGGGTGGGGGAGGGGAGCAGAAAGAACTCTGACCACAGCAAGATCAAGACCTAGCAGGACAAACATTAAAGCCTTCTTTATAGCACAGTAGTACTCTGTTATGTATAAATACCATATTTTTAATCCTTTCATCTGTTGATGGACCTATAGGCTGCTTCCAAGATTTAGCTATTATGAATTGTGCTGCTATAAAATGGGTCTCTCTTATCACTGTGAAATGATGACTTTGACTCTTTCAGGAAGATACCTAGAAGGGGAATAACTGGGTCAAATGGAATTTTTATTTTCAGTTTTTTGAGGAATCGCCATACTGATTTCCATACTGGTTGTACTAGTCTGTATTCCCTCCAACTGGTGGATACTCCCTCCAATCATATAGAAGGGTTCCTTTTCCCTGTATCCCTGTATCCTTTTTCCCTGTATTTGTTCTTATTTGATTTCTTGATGATAGCCATTCTTTCTCAATAAGATGCAATCTCAGTGTTGCTTTAATTTGCATTTCTGTAATGGCCAGCGACGTTGAACATTTTTTCATGTATTTATTAGTGATTTGTGGTTCTTCTGAGAAGTGTCTATTCATTTCAGTTGTGCATTATTTAATTGGGTCTTTTATTTTGGAAGGTCTTTTTTTTTTAGTTTTTTAATATATTTTAGATATGAGTTGTCTCTCCAACATGTAGTTGACAAATTTATTTTCCCCATTCTTTACTCTGTTGTTTATTTCCTTTGTTGTGCAGAAACTTTTTAATTTGGTATAATTCCATCTGTTTGCTCTTGATGTTATTTCTTGTGTAATTGGATTTTTGTTCAGGAAGTCCTTGCCTACGCATATGACTTCAGGAGTTTTACCTATTTTACCTACCAGTAGGTTAAGTGTTTCTGTTTTAATACTTAGATCTTTGATCAATTTTGATTTTAGTTTTATACATGGTGAGAGATACGGTCTAGCTTGAATGTTCTGGATGTGTATAGCCAATTTTCCCATCACAATTTGCTAAGGAGGCTGTCTTTCCTGAAGCATGTTTTAGGCCTCTTTGTCAAAGATCACAAGGCTGAATGTGTTGTTTCTGTTTTCCCTATTCTGCTCCATTGATCCACATGCCTGTTTTTGTGTCAGTACCGTGCTGTTTTTTATCAGCTTGGTAACATAACTTGAAACCAGGATTGCAATACCTCCTGTTTTGCTCTTCTTGCCCACAGTTGCTTTTGCTATTCTGGAGCTCATATGATCCTATACGAATTTTAGGATTGTTGTTTTCTAGGTCTGTGGGGAATAATGTTTGTATTTTGATTGGGATTGCATTAAATCTATATGTCAGTTTTGGCAGTATGACCATTTTGACAATATTAGTTCTGTCTATTTAGAAACAGGGGATAACTTTCCATTTTCTGATGTCTTATTTAATCTCCTTTTTCAGAATACCGTGGTTTTCAATGTGGAGGACTTTTTTGGTTATATTAATTCTTAAGTGTTTAATTTTCATGATGCTAATGTAAATAGTATTCTTTTCCTTACTTCTTTCTTGGTAAGTTCATTATGGGTGTACAGGAACACTATTAATTTCTGTGTGTTGATTTTGTATTCTGCTACTATATTGCAAAATTAAGCTGTTAATTTGAGGGGTAGTTTGGTGAACTTTTTGGATCTTTGGTGTAAAGGATCATATCATCTGCAAATAATAATCTGACATCTTCCTTTCCTATACATAACCCTTTTATTTCTTTCTCTTGCCTGATTGCTCTGGCTAATGTTTTAAGGACTATATTAAACACATAGTGGACATCCTCGTCTTGTTCCTGCTTTTAGAGGGAAAGCTTTTAACTTTTCTGCATATAATACAATGTTGGCAGTAGGGTGTCATAAATGGATTTTTGTCAGATTAAGATATAATTCTTCTATACTGTTTTCTTCAGATTTTTTTTATCGTGAGTGAGTGTCAGATTTTGTCTGAAGCTTTTTCTGTATCTATTGTTATGATTATATGACTTTTGTCTTTGCTTCTGTTTATGTGGTATATTGCATTCATTAATTTGCATATGTTGAACCATTCTTGCATCCCTGAGATGACACCTACTTGGTCACAACGTATGATCCTTTTGATGATTTGTCACATTCTATTTGCCAGCATCTTGTGGAGGATTTTTGTGTCTATGCTTATTAAAGCTATTGGCTTGTAGTTTTCTTTATTACTTGGGTCCTTGTCGAGTTTTGAAATTAAGATAATGCTAACTCATGTGCACAAGTTTGGGAGTACTCCTTCCCTTTCAATTTGATTAAAGAATTTGAAGAATATAGGTACCCTATTCACTCTGAAGATCTTGTAGAAGTCAGTGGTGAATCATCAAGTCCAGGGCTTTCTTAGTTGATAGGTTTTACCTCAATTTCATTGCCTATTATTTGATTGTTCAGAGTTGTTTTGTCTTCTTGTTCAGTTTTGGTAATTTATATGTGTTTTTGAATCTGTTCATTTCTTTAAGAGTCTCCAGTTTGTTGGAATATAATTTTTCATAGTAGTTACTAATTATCTTTTGGATTTTGGCAGTGCCTATTGTGATTTCACCTTTTGATTTCTAACTGTATGGATGTGAATCTTTCCTTTCATTCTTTTGTCAGGTTTGGTAAGGGTTTTTCTATTTTGTTAATTCTTTCAAAGAACCAGATTTTTGATTCACTGAGTCTATATATTGATTTTAGTCTCAATTTCATTAATTTGTGCTCTGAGATTTACTGATTCTTTGTATTTTTTATCCTAGTTCTGTTACTTTCCATTTTGATATTTATGATTTCCCTCCTTGTCTTATGTTTGGATTTGGACTGACTTGTGTTTTTAGTATTTTGAGGTGCATTATTAGGTTATTTATTTGAACTCACTCTGTTTCTAACATGAGCATTTACAACAATAAATTTCCCTCTTAGGACTGCTTTCATTGTGTCCCGAATGCTTTAGTATGTTGTACTGGGGTTATCATTTGATTCTAGGAATGGTTTAATTTCTTCCTTGATTTCTTCTATGACCTATTGAGTGTTCAGTAGTGTGTTATTTAATGCCCAGGTGTTTGTAAAATTTCAGGGATTTCTTTTGCAATTGATTTCTAGTTTCACTGAACTATAATATGATAATAGTGATAGGATGATTTTGATTATTTTGTATTTATTTTAGCAGCCTTTATGGACTAGCATGTGGTCTATTTTGGAGAAACGTCCATGTGTGGCTGAGAAGAATGTGTATTCCATTGTAGTAGATTAAAATACTTTGTAGATATCTATTAAGTCTAGTTCTTTGAAGGTATGGTTCAGCTCTGATATTTCTTTGTTAGTTTATTGCTTAGTTTAACTATTTTTGAAAATGGAGTATTATGTTTACCCACTGTAATTTTGTTGGTGTTTATTTGATCTTTTATATCCAGTAGTGTTTGTTTTATGAAGTTAGGTGCACTGGAATTTGGTACGTATATTTACAATTGTTATTTCTTCCTATTGAATTGTTCCCTTATGTTTCATGACCTCATTTGCTCTTCTGATCAATTTTAGCTTGAAGTTTACTTTGAGAGTAAAATTGCTACCTCTGCTTGCTTTTGGGATCTTGCTTCATGGAATAATGTTTTTCATCCTTTGATTTTTAATCTATTAATTTCTTTTTAGATCATATAGGTCTCTCAAATGCAGCACACCATTGCATTTTGTTTTTTGAACCAGTCTCCCATCTGTGTCTTTTAATTGGAGAGTTGAGGCCATTTACATAGTAATTACTGAAAGGGATTGACTTATTCCTGTCATTTTGTTCTTTTTCTCTTGTTGAGTCTTTTACTTTTCCCTTTTTAACTATTCATCTTGCTCGATGTACTCATTCCATCCAAACTTTTGGCTTTGTTGTCTCTTTCTAGGATATTATTGGATATTTTTTGGAACATTGGTTTGGTGTTCATGAATTTCTTTTTTTTGGGGGGGCGGTGCTGGGAATCTAACTCAGGGCCTTGTGCCTACAAGGCAAGCACTCCAACCACTGAGCTAAATCCCCAGCCCTCATAAATTTCTTTAGGTGTTCTTTGTCATGGGATGTCCTTGCTTCTCCATTAATTTTGAAAGACAGTTTTGCAGGATATATTAGTATTCTTTGGAAGCTTTTTTTTTTTTTTTTTTTGGAGGGGCAGGTTGAAACACTTCACTCCAAGCTCTCCTCACCTTTCAGGTTTGTGTTAAAAAGTCTGCTGTAGGGGCTGGGGATTTAGCTCAAGTGGTAGAGTGCTTGCCTAGCAAATGCAAGGTCCTGAGTTTGATTCCCAGCACCACCCACCAAAAGTCTGCTGTAATCCTAATGGGTTTAACCTTTATAAGTGATTTTTTGCTTTTCTCTGACTACTTTTAAGATTCTGTCATTTGTAGGATTTATGGGACTTTTGACTATAATGTGTGTGGTAGCTTCTTTTTTCATCAGAGTTATTTGGCATTCTATAAGTCTCAACCCTATGTATGTTGAATTCTTTCCTCATACTTGGAAGTTTTCTGTTACAACTTCTGTAAACAGATTTTTTTACTCTATGTGCATGGTCTTCTAATCTCTCTCTAGCTCCAGTTAGCCTTATGTTAGTCTTCTTAGCATTATTTAGTAGCTGTTGGATGAATTTTTCTTGCTTTCTTATCATTTTTAAGATTTATCTGAGTATAACATCATGTAATTCAATTTTGTCATCAGTTTCTGAGAATTTATCTTCACACTGGTCATTTTTGCTGTTTATGAATTTAGTAGAATGATTTATCTCTGGGTTTTTTTTTTTTAAGTACCTTTTTCATGGAGTTTATTTCTTTGGTAAATTTGTTATTCATGTTTTGAACAATTTTGGTCAACCCTTTCAATTTTTATTTGTTTCTCCCATAACCACATTGGTCAGTTTGTTTGACAGTTCCACTATCTTTTGAGTTATGTCACCTTTGAGCTCAACAAGTTTCTTTGCTTCCTTTTAAATTACTTTGTGCAACTCAGCTCTCTGGTGTTTCGTTCCTCTCCATTGGTGTCCCTTGTGTCTGCTTTGGGAAAGTTGGAAGCCTTCGAAGGCATTTTGTTACCTTGTTTTTTCATGTTACTCTGTGTATGTGTGTATGTGTGTGTATGTGTGTGTGTGTGTGTGTGCACGTGTGTGTCCATGCATGTACACTGAGGGTTGAAGTCAAATAGTGAAGAGAACTTATTGTTGGTATAAAGATCTCTTTAATGAGGTTTTGTTTTCCATGATGTGTTCTTGGCTTTATTTGCCAAGAGGTTTTGTTTACCATTTCAACATATTCAGTTTAATTGGGATGAACCCTGTTACTGTGTTGTAATGAGAGAATTTCTATTGGTTATAACAGCATTAAGAGATCCAACCATACATCAATTATAAATATTAAAACTTACTTTGATAACTTCATCCTTTTTGTCAATACCCCTTACAGACTATATTACACTGCTATTTGTGGGTCATGTGGGATGTGGAGGGTAGAGGGAAGGAGAGAGGAAGGGGAAAAAGCAAGGGATATGTTAGCAGGAAGACAGGAAGGTAAATGAACTATGAATAGGTAAAGAATAGACAGGAGATTGGACACTATTGGGTGTATTTTTATAACTAGAGTACAGAGCAAGTGTTGAGGGCATTTGAGAGAGTGTTTGTGTAGAGATGAAGCAGTATGTAGATGAGTGGAATTGTATTTAGAGACTGAAGGATGTTGTGATATTGTCAGAACCTGTTACTGTATTTGTAGGTAGTTTTGTTTGTATCTTCTAAGTCCAGTTTTTTAAGGATTACCTTGACATGCCCTTTAATGGTACTCTTTAAGTTATAGCATGGGTTGGTTCTCACTTACACAGGCCCCTGTTATATTTATGCCATTAGATAAGTTGAGAGAAGGAGGGAGAAGGCAAGAAGGTGAGATAATGAGGAAGAAAAGCAAGAAAAGAATAGGGAGGAAAGAAAGTCAAAAAATAAGAGAGAAGAAGCATTAAGCAGGTCCAAAAGGAAGATCTTAAAGAATAAAGTAAAGCATAATAACAAAACAACACCAATAAGGAAGAAAGAATCAAAAGAAAAAAAAATAAAAGCAGAAAAAAAAAAAACCAACAACCCCAGGATGACCCAGATCAAGGAAAGACACTAAGAAACAATAACTACAATAAGCACAATAAAAATAGAAATAGAAATAAAAAGCTTCACACAGTTGTTATAGCATTAACCCAGAGCATCCACACAGCTCTCTCTATACTGGAGTCACAGTCTGATTGCAAGCAACACAACAGCTTTCCCCTTTGGACCAGTCAGTTGCCTGCCCAAAGCTTGAGGGCCATGGCTCCCTCCTAATCTGTGTCCTGGTTGCAAGTTGTGCTCTGGACAAGACCCACTCCAGGACTCTGTGAATTCGATTGCCTTAATCAATCTGGGGGGTAAATATCATGAATGTCTCCATGTCATCCCTCCACAGACTTTATTTGCCTAGTGCATGGCTAGCAGGACACCAGCACAGGCATCCCCATTCACTGTCTCTTTGTCTGCCAATGTCCATCTCTCCTCTCACAGGCCTTCCCTGCTACACTGTCTACTCTGCTTTGTGTGTGTGTGTGTGTGTGTGTGTGTGTGTGTGTGTGTGCTGGGGATCGAACTCTGGGCCTTGCCCTTGTTAGGCAAGTGCTGTACCACTGAGCTAAATCCCCAACCCCTACTCTGCGTTCTTGCCACAGTTTCAAGGTCTCTCTGCTAGCAGGTGCTGGGGACACCTCATGGGTGATATGGTGAATGTCCTACAAACACAATGCTCCTGTTGTATGTGGGGGAATTGGGCAATTTCTTGTTTTCTGTGTCAAACAAGCCTTCTCTATACCCACAGTCTGACCACTCACAGGTGCTGAAGTGCTATTATTTATAGGTCTTGTGTCCCTGGCAAGAATGTGTTCCTCCCAGCTCTCTTGCTTTCAGCTTCCCTGAATCCCTGAGTAGCCGTGTCTCACTTGCCATGCCTGGTAGGAAGGTTAAAGTAATTGTGAGTGTATTTCACCAGCCAGGCTGTCACCGAAGGGCCAGCTCCCTCCTTCAGTCTGATCCACTCTCAAAATGACATTTACACCGGGGTGCTGTGATCTAGGAGTTGTCCCCTTTCCCCCTCACAATCCCCTAGACACTGGATTTTAGTCAAGCTAGATTTTCTTTTCACTTTTCTCCCTGATCAGACTTTACCTTTTCCTCCTGTCTCAGGGTACAAGCTTCTCTCCAGTGCCAATTTTGTTACCTTGGCTGTTGCCCCCTAGAGGGCCATCTTCTCTTCTCTCCTCATGGTGGTTTTAAATAATTATAGAGGAGATTATAGTGTGTTTGGAATGTTGTAAATACTAACATTTAAAAAATAAAATCATTACATCACTTCTTCAAGTGTATGTAATGGAATTTCAATATCATAGTGATTTTATACCAACCATCATCCATTTTAAAAATACATCAACAAACTCTTCTTTTTAACAGAACTTTTACAATGTTCTTCTTTCTCCTCTAAATCATTTTTTCCATTCCATTTCTCCCACAGAATTTTATAGAAATGTAATATATTTTTCTGCTGTTAAGTCTCATAGGGATCATATTGGGATAGTATTTAAATCAAAAATATGTTCGTAGATGGAAACTTAAAAGTTTTTGTACTTTCTGGGATCATAAGGCTCTAATGGTTAAACATTTTTCTGAATTGAAACACCAACATAATTAATTTTAGGGTGAAGTGGATCAAAATTTTGATCACTGTTAAACAGGAAAAGTAAAGTTAATGAAAATTCATCTCTCAGTAAGAAAAATGGAGGAAGCCTTGTGGCATTTTGGTTTGAGGAACCCCTACTCCCCAATTCTTGGGACCAGCCCTCTCCCCCTGGCTCCAGTTCAGGATTTTTCCTCTCCAGGCAATGACCCACAGTAAGATTTGGGATGAACAAAGAATACACTTTTATTGTATCAAATGGGAAAAGACAGCTGACAAAGGGAAGGTAAAGTGGGAATCCGGTTGATGTCTTCCCTTCAAAGTCCTCAGGAAGCTCTATCTTAGGGTATCATACATATGAAAGTTGGGAATGTAGAAATGGATTCTTTTAAACTTCCTGTGTTGGCTACTCCTTGGAAATTGTACTCCCGGTAGATATGCTCCTTAGTTTGAGGGCCACTGAGCTCAGTGATATCTGACAGTACCCTTCACTGGGAAATTCTACAGGATCCTGTCTAAGAGGGCTAGTTCTGAAGTTAGACCCCTGTGCTGTAAAACTTGGACAATTTCTATCACTAAAATTCCAGCCTCAGATTCTCCCTCTGTAGATAGAGATCTACAGAGCTCCACATCATGAGGATTCTATAAGAATTAATTGAACCCTGACACTGTGGCATGCATCTGTAATCCAGGGAGCCTGGGTGTCTGAGGCGGGAGGATCGTAGGTTCAAGCCCAGCCTGGTCAACTTAGTGATGTATCAAGATGCCATCTCAAAATTAAAAAGGAATGGGGATGTAGCTCAGTGTGAAGGCCCTGGGCTTAATCTCCATACTTTTTTTTAAAGAAAAATTAATTGAAATAATGTGTATAAAGCACCAGGTATATAACACATGCTCAAAAAAGGATTCGAAGGATTTTAAAGTTTTTCCAAATTCAGATACACTCCGGGAAGGGATCAAAGATCCCCATACCCCCCACGAAGCCCCCAGTAACCCTCATTTCCCCACACTGAGACAATGAGCTGTCATTACAACCATTTTGATATCCCCATAATAGAAAGCAGAGCACTCCAGGCTCTTTGTTGGGCTCAGTTTTGTGTGTTTTATTTTTGTTTTTGCTAAGTTTTACTGGTCCCTGAGGCTTTTTGATTTTTTTTTTTTTTTTTTTTTTTTTTTTGGTGCCAGAGATCGAACTCAGGGCCTTGCACTTGCTAGGCAAGCATTCTAACCGCTGAGCTAAATCCCCAGCCATGGCTTTTTGATTTTTGAAGCATCAGTCAATACTTATCCACCAGTCATGACCTTTACCACCAGTGACTCCAATGGCAAGACCAATGGACCATGGATTTGTAGGTTTGGAGAACAGTTTGGCTTCCTTTCTAGGACTCTCCTTTTTCTCAGAGAAAGAATTATAATCAGGCTCTGTGCAGGGTATGTGAGCCCAGAAAATGACAATTTCTGCTTTCCAGGAATAGAGTGAAATATATATTCACTTGTGCCCTCCTGGAAACACTACGGTTGCCTGGGGGCCAATTTTGAATCAGGCAATCCAATATTTGAGCTTTCTCCTGGAGAAACAAAATGAGACATTGATATGCTAAGAAGTTGCTAACTGAGTCAGTTTTGCCGTCAGCCTGCTCTGATGTGACTTTTGTGCTAACATTATTGCTCAGACACCAGGCCTGCACAGTGACTACCCTGCTGACTGTCACTTTGCCACCAGAATGTGGGCCTCCCTGGCACATTAGCAGTCTGAGTTCTGAATTCTCAGTTTATTTCCTACTGACACAGAGGAATGTCGCTATTTTCTTTTGATAAAGAAACCACTTGTGCATATTGCTCCCTTCTTTGGTTTCCTGTTTTGCCATCTCTCAAAGCACAACTTTAATTGATGGCATCTTGGGCAGCTTTATCTAAATGATTTCTTTATTTTGAAATTTACTTTAGTTCTGATGGCTTTTTGAGAAGGATGAAAATTGGTTATATGGCTGGTAGACTGAGTATATTCACGACCCCAATTCTTTATCTCTCTGTGATGGTTTAGATTTAAATTGTTCCCCAAGAGTCTCATGTATTCAGAGGTGGGGCTTTTGGAAGGTGACTGGATCTTAGGGGCTCTATATTATCAGTGAATTAATCCATTGATGAGTTCATAGCCGAATGTGCTATTAGGAGGCTGGTCTGTTTGGAGGATCACTGAGGGGTGTGACGAGGGGTCTTTAGCTCCTCTTTCCTCTCTCTGCTTCCCAACTGCCATGCGCTGAACACCCTTCCTCTGCCATACCTGTCTGCCATACTGTTTCTGCCTTGGAGCTAAACAATCACAGTCAATCCTCTGAAAATTGTGAGTCAATGAACCTCTCCTCACTTAAGTTGTGAGTGTTGGGTATTTTGTCCAAGTGATGGGAAAGTGACTAATGCCTCCTCCCTGTATCCATGCCTTGCACCATATAACCATGTGGTATCCTGCCAGTCTGACTCTGGGTCCAGCTATATGACTTTCTCTAGTCAATGGGATACCAACAAATATGATATAAACAAAGACTTACAGAGTGCTTGCATAATTGGGCCCTTCTGCTTTTGTTTTTCTGCCTTTGCCAAGTGAATATGTTTGGGCTATCCTGCTGGAGACATGTAGCCTAGAATCAAGTAGCCCTATTTGTCTCAGCCAACACAGATTGCCTAAGAGTCGGCCAGCTCCAGAGATGTGACCAAGCAGAGCCAAGAACAGGAGAAACCTTCAATGGACCTGCAGACTAAATGAAATCCATGCTCATTATTTGAAGTCACTGCATTTTGGAGATGTTTGTTACACAGCATTGCTTTGGTATTAGACAGTGGATAGCACACAAGTAGTGGCAGCCCTATTCCCCAGGAGCATAATCTATGGGAATACCTCCCAAGGACTCTGGTAATAGTGGTAATCAGTGAAAAGAGGGAACCTTAAGAGGGAGACTCAAATACTTCTACCATGAGACAGGGAATTTGCATTGTATCAGTGAAATTCAGCATAGCTAAGTAAAAATAAGCACAAGCTCTAGAGTCGGACTCCTGGCTTCAAAACCCAGCTCTATTAATGAGCTCTGTGTCCTTGGGCAATTCCTTCATCTCTTTGTGCCTCAGTTTTCTCACTTGTAAAACAGGGAAGATAATAAACTGTGCATACCTCATAAAGTTATTATGAGGATTAGTAGTTTTTAAACTATGCATTAACATTTTAAATTGACAAATAAAAATTGTGTGTATTTATGGTGTATAACATAATATTCTGAAATATGACTACATTTGAAAATGGCTGAATCAAGCTAATTAACGTGTATTTCCTCACATGCCCATCCCCCAACCCAGAAGAACACTTAAAATCAACTATACAGCACATTGTTATTAACTGTAGTCATCACGTTGTAAAACAGATCTCATGAATTTATTCCTCCTAATTGAAATTTTGTATCCTTTGACCAACATCTTTCTGATTCCCCACACCCAGCCCCTGGTATCCACCACTCTACTTTGTTTCTACAGGTTCCTCTTTTGATAGGTTCCGCATATAAATCAGATCATACAAGCTTGCTTTTATGTGCATGGCTTAGTTCTCTTAGCACAATGTACTCCAGGCTTATCCATGTTGTCACACATGACAGGATGCCCTTTCTGAAGGCCAAATCATGTTCCTTTGTGGATATACACCTCATTTTCTTTATCCTTCATCCACTGATAGATATTTGGGCTAGACCAGTATCTCGGGTATAAGCAATAATGAACACAGAAATGCAGATATCTCTTTGACACACTTATTTCCTTTGGATTTATACCCAGTGGTGAGATTGGTGTACCAAATGGTGGTTCTATTTTTAATTTTTAAGGGAATCTCCACACTGATTTTCATAAAAGCTGGACTAATTTACACTCCTATTAACAGTGTACAAGGGGTCCCTTTCTCTAGTTTTTTTTGGTAGTAAGGGGAATCAAACCCAGGTCCTCTGCACTGAGCTACATCCCCAGTCCTTTTTATTTTTTATTTTGAGACAGGGTCTTGTTAAATTGCTGAACTGCCTCAGCTGAGCTTGAATTCTAGGTTTTCCTGGCCTCAGCCTCACAGAATGCTGGAATAATAGGCGTGCACCACTACTCCCAGACCTTTTTTTCCACACTATTGTCACAATTTGTTTTCCTCCGAGTTTTGATAATAGCCATTCTAGGAGATGTGAAGTGATTTATTTTAGTGGTTTTGATTTGCATTTTCCTTATGATTGGTGATATTGTGCACTTTATCCTGTATCTGTTGACTATATGTTTTCTCTAGAGGAAGGTCTGTTCAAACTCTTTACCTATTTTTTCAGTGGGTTGTTTTCTTGCTATTAAGATGTTTGAGTTCCTTATATGTTTGGAGTATTAATCTTTTATAAGATTATAGTTTTGTAATGTTTTTTGCCATTTTGTAGATTGTCTCTTCTCTCTGTTGTTTGCTTTCTTTGCTGTGCAGAACTTTTTAGTTTGATACAATCCAATTTATCTATTTTTGCTTTTGGTGCCTGTGTTTTGGAATCTTACCCCCAAAAAATCCATGCCAGGCCAATATCATGGAGCTTTTCCCCTGTTTTCTTCTAGTAGTTTTACAGTTTTCTTTCTTTATTTATGTGGTTGATCAATTTTGAATTGATTTTTGTACATGGTGTGAGATCGTGGTCTAATATCATTCTCCTGCATGCAGACATCCAGTTTTCCCAATACCATTTATTGAAGAGACGGTCGTTTCTCCATTGTGTGCCTTTGATATCTCTGTCAAAAATCAAGTGATCTTAATCCAGTTAGAACAGCTCCTTGCAAGCCCTTGGTAAGTATTTGTTAAGTAAATAAATAATGTATGACCTCATTGAGACTCTCAGGCTGGTAGAGCCTGGGGGACATGTGGATTACATCTGTCTTTTTATACAAGGGATATATCTGCATCATGGAAGAGCTGTTTTCATTTTTTTAGGGTCAAACATTGGCTTCAGAAGAACTGAAGCAGCATACTCTCAAAAATCTAGAGAAAAATGTTTTCCTTTTGAAAATTCACTCCATGGAATGAATGTCCTGTACTCAGTTAATGTATCTTAATAGATTTTGGGGCAGGGCCCAAAGTGAGATTTCAGGAAGGGCAGGACGCATGATGTCACCTGTTGTTTTAGAAATATTTCCATTCCAAATTACTAAAATACAAGTTTTGATGCATATAGAGTAAATCCTCAACTCCTTGCAAAACTCCATTGAGAGTGTTTCTTTCTCTGGAGACTTTTCAAAGCCAGGCTTTTGTATTGTTGTTATCATTATTATCGCTTGCAGTAGTTGAACTCAGAGCCTCACACATGCTTGGTAAGTGCTCTACCACTAAGTATATTCCCAACCCTTTCTCAAAATTTAATTTGAGGTAGTGTCTTGCTAAGTTGCCCAGGCTACCCAAGAACTTGCAATCCTCCTGTCTCAGCTTCCATGTATGTGGGATTACATGTATGACCACACCTGGTTATTGTACTATTTTTAAGTAAAGCATACAGGTTAGTTATGTGTGGTCCTGCTATGGCAGGGAAGGCAGAAGGAGGGGGTAGGGTGTGTGTGGGTTCACATGTGTGTGTTTACACTTATGTGTGTATGGAAAAGGATCTATTGTCCTGAACAATAGTCTGTCATATCTTAGGGAGAAAAACGAAAAGGCATTGTGGTTTGGGTGAGAGCTTCACCTCATCCTGTTGCTGGGTTCTCTGACCATCCTTTCCCTCCTCCATTCCTCCCCTCCTTCTCCACAGCACATGTAGGTCCTTAATCAGAGCCTTTCAGAAGAATATAGAAGTTAAAGAAATCTGAATTCTGTAAAACTGAAAGAAGAAAGCCGTCTTCATCCATCCAAAGAAGGGAAGTAGAGTGGCCCTGGTGTAGAATTTAATCAGGTCCTTATAAGCAATGACAGGCGATATATGTTGTCAAGAAATTTACTGTTGATGACAGCCTGAAGCAGGGTCAGACCCTCGACATAGGAGTTGACAATAGATTGGTGGAAACTGCTTTCAGAGAGCAACTCTTAAAGAACAAGAAGGATCTGAGGACTTAGCAATGACGTTAGCAACTGTGGATTAATTTCTATCACATACCTTGGGAAAGTCATAGTCGATGTATGGTTTTACAATAAGACCTTCTGTTCCATTCTTTGTGACTGTGTTAAAAATTACCTACACACAGAGGCTTTGAAGAACCACCGTTTGATTGTGCGCTGGTTTCTGTGGTCAGGAATTTGGGTGGAACTTGGAGGAGGCATCTGTCTTTGCCCCACACTGTCTGGGACCCACCGAGGAGGCTCAAAGGCTGGAGGTGAGTCCAAAGCTGGGGACAGGAATCACATGTGCAGGGCGGGTTCAGAGACTAGAGCCTTGAATTAGATACCTACTGCTGGGTAACAGATTATCACAAACTTAACACTTGAGAATAACACGCATATATGATCTTGCAGTTTCTGTGGGTCATGAATCTGCTCAAGGGTCCTATTCAAGGGCTGGTGTTTTGCAGGACTCAGCTGGTGAAGGCTCTGTGCCTGGGTTCACTTGCATGGTTGTCTGTGGGGTCGGTTCCTATTGGGTTGTTGGACTGAGGTAAGTTCCCTGGTTGGCTGTTAGCCAAAGGCTGCCCTCAGACCCCTGCCACATGGAATTCCTACGCACTCTGAAGGAGGGGACTGTGGGAGGGCGTGAACCCCAGAGGCCATTTTAGCATCTGTTTGTTTGCCCTGGCTGCCTACCAGAGGGGCTCCGTTCAGTCTGCCAGTGTGGTTTACCTTCTTCATGACATGGCTGCCTCAGGAAAGTTGGGCTTCTTACAGGATGGCTCAGAGTTCCAAGTATGAGCATTCTCATACAAAAAGTGAAAGCTAGACTGTCTTTCATGCCTTGGTCCAGAAAGCCACTGCAAACCACTTCCACAGTGGTCTGCTGGTGGAAATAGCCATGAGCCCACCCAAAGCTGATGGGAGAAGAGTTAGATTCTAGCTCATGAGAAGGGGGACAAAGTCACATCTCAGAAGAGCACGCAGGATGGGAGATGTCGCTGTGGCTACCTGTGGCCTCCACTTACCTGTGCTGTTAGATGCCCCAGACACCCCAACCTGGGACTGTCCCTCACTTTTACGTGGGTGGGTGTGGAGAGTAAAGGGATGTGACAATAAAGGAAGCGTGGCTTGTTAAAGTGACGATGTAATTTACTATCCACAGTGAAAGGGAGCACTATTAGTAATCGCACTAGGAACCAGGCATAAACCAGAAATGTCTAGGCAAAACTAGGTTGTCTGGATGGTCCAGACCTGCCGCAGTCCCCCTGCTGCGGGATCTCACATGGAGGTGGTGTCACCCATGGGGTGAACTCTGCCTAGGAGTTCAGGTGGTGTTGAGCAGTGTGAAGCACAGCAGCTCTTCACAACAGCAGGGCTAAAGCACTCTGAAGGAGTCCATTACGGTAAGGAACATATAGTCAGGAAGGGCATCTAGGAGGACACAAGACAAGTCACTTGTTCAGTTCCGAGGAATGAAATCTTTACTTAATCACATTAACAAAACCAACCAAAATAAATAATATTTATTGACTCACATAACTAAGAATTCAAGAGAAGTATAGCTTTAGGCTGGCTGGATCTAGGGGTTTTTAATCTTGTTATCAGGACTGTTTCTCCTCATTTACCTCTGTGTTAGTTACATTCAGGCAAGCTTTTTTCACATGCTACCCTTTGGCTTGTCTAGATTTTATATCTTCTCAGTAATCTCAGTGGAAAAATTTCCTTTCAAACTCAAATCTGAACCTCATTGGCTTGGTCTGTCACATTCCCCTTGAATCAATTTGGGATCAAGGGGATGGCATATGCTGATTGACCATGGCTGCGTGATTGGTTGATGACTTAGGTGTAGAACAACTCTATCCAGAATACATAGAATGAGCATGGCATAGGGCCTGTTGTTTACGAAAAATTGAGCTGCAAGCCAAGTGTGGTTCTACATCCAAGCACTTTGGGAGGTTGAGGCAGGTGGGTTGCAAACTCAAGCCCAGCCTGGGTAATCAATGACTTAGCAAGACTCTATCTCAAAATAAAAATAAAAAATAAATACAATTTTGGGGGGTGCTGGGGATCGAACTGAGGGCCTTGTGTTTGCTAGACAAGCATTCTACCACTGAGCTGGATCCCCAATCTCAATAAATAAATCTTTTAAAGGGCAGGGAATGTAGCTCAGTGTGAAGGCCCCAGGGTTCAATCCCTCATACTGCAAATAATGAAAAAGAGAAGATTCTGTAACTAAAGGAAAGGGAAATGGAGAACAGATACCTCCTCCAGTTCTTGTTCCCAATAAACTAAAGGTGGGTAGCCTTGAGGTGGAAGAGAGAAAAGACCTCTTAATTGTAACTGCCAATGCTAGAGCTGTCCAATTCTGTCACTTCTCGTTACAGTTCTATGAAGTCAGCCAAATTGGTTGACTCCTCACTCTTTGACAGATGCGGAAACTTCAGCAGATTGGCAGAGGAGGAGGGACCGTGTATCAGTGATCTGTTGCCAAGGTGATACTGTGTAACAAACCACCCCATAACTCAGTCCCAAAAAACAACCAGCATCTATTTAGCTCACAAGTCTGCATGCTGGAAATTAAATCTGGATAATCCTTCCAATCTCTTCCAAGTGCTTTCACCCTCCGAGAGTGGCTGGCTGTTGGCAGGGTGCTCACACATCCAGTGGCAAGTTGGGCAACTCAACTGTTTCACCTTTCCCTCTATTCACCCAGAAGACTACCTTGGGTACATTCTCATGGTGAAGTCGTGAGTGCAGGAAAATCGCAAATTTACCTGCCTAAGCACTTTGCTTTATTTATTTTAAATGGATGCAAGTTTTATTTCTCAGTTACACTTCAATACAGTCACTATTATGAATGCTGATAAAAACAGATGAAACAAATTATTCGGGTTGTTTTTGCTACGCTAAAATATAAAATGGACATGGAAAACGAAGGTAACTATACAGCCCAGGAAGTGCTTCTGATCATAGAGGTAAAGATGATGATTTCATTATAGGCAAAAATCTGAAGACAAGATTAAGCACTGCTGAAATGTACTTCTGCTCAGACTGTTTGCTGAAACAAAGGTTGAAACACAAATTCAGAAGATGTCTTTCCATTGACACAGACACCATCAATTGGTGTGGACCCTGGCCAACCGCACCTCAGGGGTCGGGATAGAGAAAATGATGCCAATTCAACTTGGAGAATCGAGATAATTCGAGCACCCCGGACAAGCTCTCTTTGTCTGACCGAGGGAGCCAGTGGAACCACACACATTTCTAAAACATAGTCAGCTATCAAAACAGAAAGTTAGAAAGTATTTATCTCAAAGTCATCCATACATCTGTATTCAAATTATTCCACAATTCTCAGCTATTTGGGGAGGTGTACAGGGGTAGTGATCGGAACTGGATCCAGAGCTTTTACACTGAGCTGCATTTACCAGCACTTTTTGTTTTTTTATTGTGAAACAGGGTCTTGCTATGTCTCTAAATTGCCCAGGGTATGCTTAAACTTTCAATCCTCCTGCCTCAGCCTCCTGAGTAGCTGGGTCTATAGGTATAGGCAGCCACAGCTGGCTTCTGGGAGTTTTATAGCTTCATATTTAGGTCTGTGATCCATTCTGAGTTAATTTTTGTGAGGAGTGTGCAGTCTTTGTCTGTGTTCTCATTTTCCTTCACACTTTGGATGTTTGGCTGCTCTGGCTTCATTTGTTGTATCTTCTCCATATTGTATTGCCCTTGCTCTTGGTCAAAGACCAGTGGACCATCTCCATGAGAGTCTCTTTCTGGATTTTCAGTGCTGATGCATTGATCTGTTCAGCTACTCTTGGCCAATATAATACCATCTTGATTGTTGTAGCTTCATGGTAAGTCTTGGAGTTGGGTCATTTGACTGTTTTTCTCCTTCAATACTGTGTGGTCTGCTCTGGGTCTTTTACCCAGATTCTGCATAAGCACTTTTCAAAGCTCTCTCAGTGTGAAATTTGCTAAACCTCTGGCCAAAGCAAATCACACTGCTGCAGTCAGACTCCAGGAATGGGGAAACAGACTCCACCTTTTTAGTAAGAAGAACTGCAAAGTCACATGGCAGAGAGAGAGAAAGAGATTTGAGGAAGTGTGCAGAAGCAAGGCCTTTAATGCAATCAATTTCCCATGGAACAAATGGAGAGGGCAACTTGTCTAGATTCCCTGAGTTTGCTAAGTATAGGCGTGTGGATTTTATTTCTCAATAGACTCGGGATACAACTCAGAAAGGATTAATTATCATTCTATCTTTATTAAAGCAGCTTAAATTTCTTTTCCTTCTTCATTTGCTATATAAAATAGTATAGTGGGTCACCAAAAAAAATAAAAATAAAAATAAAAATAAAAATAGATTTCTCATAGCATCCACTGTTGGATGAATGGAGAAACAACACATGGTATGTCCATACGATAGAATATTATTCAGGCTTAAAAATAAATGCAATTCAGTTACAATGTGAATGAATCATAAAGACATTATGCTAGTGAAATAAGTCAGAAACAAAAGAACAAACATTATATGATTCCGTTTATAAGGGTTGTCTAGAACGGACAAATGCATAGAGACAGAAAGTAGAGTAGTGCTTACCAGGAGGGGCTGTGTCTTAGTCTCACTTTTGTGTTGCTGGGACAAATACCTGACATTTGCAACTTAAAGGGGAGGTTTATTTTGGCTCGCATTTACAGTCTGTGGTCGGCTGGCTCCATGGCAGGAAATGCCACAGCAGTGGGGCATAGTGGAGGAAAAGCTGCTCACATCATGGTAGTCAGGAAGCCGAGAGCCAAGGGAGGAACCAGGGAGGGAAATAGACCTTCCAGGCCAACTGCCAGTGCCCCTCCACTTCTAACCAGGCCCCATTTCCTAACGGCAAGTCAGCTGTAGCATTCCTAATCTAAACACTTTCCCAAGCCCTGCCTCTGCTTGCATGAGGTTCTGGGGGGACATTCTTGATCTACACCATAACAGCTGGTAGGTGGTAATGAGGACTTAGTATTTAATGGATAACAAGTTTCAGTCTGAGATGTTAAAAAACAACTCTAAGCCTGAATCGTGGTGATGGTTACATAACATGAATGTATTTAATATCACTGATCTCTACGCTTAAAATGCTTAAAATGGCAAATTTTATGTTATGTCTATTTTATCACAATTTAACAAATAAAATTCCTTCTTTTGATGCTGATGTTCAAGGTTTGTGTCGAGCAACCAGTTAGTCAGCTGTTATATTTTCCCTGATAATATATGTAACGGGCTATGCTGGCCATACAGAAATCATCGGTTAGATCTTTTACCTCAGTGACCTCAATATTAAGCTGGGGAAATAGACTGTTAAAATAGTAAGGCCTGCAAAGCCTAAAGAGTTTAAGATAATCAATAATACAAGACAAATGGTAACCGTGCCAATTGATGGGCCAGTGTCTGAAACAGAACTTCAGAGGTAGGGGCCTGTTAAAAATACAGGTAGGGTTTGGGGATTTAGCTCAAGTGGTAGAGTGCTTGCCTAGCAAGCACAAGGCCCTGAGTTTGATCCCCAGCACCCCAAGTACGGGTCCCACCTGACTTAGACTCAGGAGTGGGTAGAGTCTGGGAAACTTTTACTTTCAAAAGCTTTCAGATACCAGGCACAAAGGTACATGCCTGTATTCCTAGAGATGTGAAAGGATGAGGCAGGAGGATCACAAGTTTGAGACTGGACTGGGCTACTTAGAGAAACCCTATCTCAAAATAGAAAATAAAAAGGACTGGGGATGTGGCTCAGTGGTAGAGTGCCCCTAGGTTCAATCCCCAGTACCGGGAACCAACAATAAAATAGCTCCTAGGTGGCTGAAATGGCCAGCCAGGGCTAGACAATCCCTCTCAACTACATAAAACAAAATTAATTTTAGAGGATTAAAGAAAAAAACCTGTGTGAAAAATTGCATCTTACTGGTAACATTGACAATTGCAAAAATTGAAAAAAATTTTACTTGGTAGAAATAAGCAATTGACAAACACTAACAATGGACACAGTAAATACTGTTGATGGAAAATCCTAAATCTGTATGACAGAATTGAGATCACAAAATTTACCTAGGAAAATTAGACCTTGTAGGAATAATGGCTACAAAAGAAAATTCTTGCTGCTAGAAGAAATAATAATAATCAGCAAATTTTGATATGGACAAACACCACTAATCAATGAATGAAGAAAACAGTTTTTTATTGTCACCAGGCATACTGGCACTTGCTTGTAATCTCAGTACTCTGGGAGGCTAAGGCAGGAGGATGGCAAGTTCAAGTCCAGCCTGGGCAATTTAGGGCCTTAGAAAGATTCTATCTCAAAATTTAAAAAAAAAATTTTTTTTTTTAGGGCCAAGGAGGTAGCTCAGTGCAAAGGCCCTGGATTCAATCCTCAGTACCCCAGGGGAGAAAAAAAGAAAAAAGAAAAAAATGTTCCTAAACATGCCACTGAAGAGTTTGTTGTGATGAAAATAATTTCAATGTGGGCTTCTAGTTTTTTCAAACATTTCAGATATTTTACTTGTCTTAACTTTTTACTTGGAAATAATTTCAAAGTTATAGAAGAGTGTAATAGTACAAAGAGCTCTTGCATACCCTTTATTTCAATTCACTAACTGCTACTATGTGGTCACATATTATTGTCTTATCATTTGTATATATGAAGGAAAGAGAAATGTATATATAGACGTATACATACATAAATACATTTGTAGAGACATACATGCACATACAGTAATACCTTGGTTCACGAACATTTCTGTGTGTAAACAAAAGTGTTCAGCAAAAATTTGCTTCTGTTCACAAACTCCACATCTGGTGACAAACACAACCATGGCCATCCTTCCCACACAAACACAAATGCGGCCACCTTCCTCAGAATCATAAAACAGTTAAATTCCTAAACTGAGGTACCACAATTTATATATGTACATATAAATTTTGTCTTTTTCCCTGGACCACTTGCAAATTTCATTTGAAAATATGTACTTTCTAAGAGCAAGAACGTTATCTTACGCAATATGAAAACAACGATCGATTTAAAAATTTAACACAGATATATCTTTGGCAAAAGAGAAGGGCTCCAAGAGATGGAAGGAGGGGGAGTGAGGGGAGAGGGAAGGGGTTGAAAAAAGAATTAAAATGTGTTTACATACATGTGCCAACTCCTCATGATGAATGTAGTCATTATGTACTGCAAACATGCACTCATACAAATTTTAAAAATTTAACTCAGATACATCCTATTACTCAACATTCTACCATTGATATTCAAATTTCCCAATTGGCCCTCAAATGTCCATTTTATCACTTTTCCCTGCTCTGATCCAGGGGCCAAAACAACAACAAAAAAAGTGATGCAGGATCACGTTAGCATCCAGGATCATTTAATTGTGTATTTATTTAGTCCACTTTAGTGGGAAACAAAACTTCAGACTTTCATAACATACAATATTTTTGAAGATTACAAGCTAGTTGTTTGGTAGCCTGTCCCTCCATCTGGGTTTGTCTAATGTTTTTTATGATTAGATTTGGGTTATGTGTTTCTGTCAGAATTCTACGTGAGTGCTGTCCGTTCTGGGTATATCCTGTCAAGGGGCGGATGCTGTCAGTCTGCCTAATCACTGGAGAAAGAACAAGAGCCATGCCATCTTTCCTTTCTGTGCCCGCTTTCTTCACCTGCTAGTGGGCAGAACTGAGGAGCATAACTGGATGGGGTCATGGCTGAGGTATTATTTCTGACACGCTCCACTCACTGGATAGTTCTGCAGATAAATCCACTGAGATCAACTGTTAGGATTAGTATCATCATTGCTAATATCTAGGATTTCCACTATGTGCTGGCATCCATTATTTTTTCTACCCCTCATATAAAACATGCACGTATGTTCCAATTTCCTGTCATTGCTGCTTTGGCTGAGAGACTTCCCCTGGAATACCTCATCCTTAAAACACCTCCTCTGGTCACCTCAGAGAAGCAGTTGATCAAAGGAAAAAATGGTGCTGGCTTATTTGCTGAATTGCTGAGAGTTTTTATCAGACTGGATTGTGAGTTTTCTCCCATGGTGTGAGACTTGTGAGCCCAGATCCCCCTGGCCAAGCTGGTAGAAAAGAACGCTTCCCTTATTTTTGAGGCATAAAAAACCCACTCAGCTCACAGAAGACACTGTTTTTGCAAAGTCTTTACCTGCATTCTATTCCAAACTTTACAGCTTCCTGTTTCATTTTAAAGGCATCTTCTACCAAGATCCTTCCACTACATTTTAGCCAAGCTCCCAGGCAGTCTGGGACCTGAAGGCCTCTTCCATCTCCCAACTCCTCCTGCCCATGACACAAGCTTGACATCCATCCCTCACCTCTAGACAAAGCTTCAGCATTCTCAACCCAGGTTTCCCGAATTTTACCAGTTGCCAAGAGGAGAGCAGGCAGCTTTGGAGTGTGTTCCCGTGTCAGGCCCCAGACACCTTGATGTCCCTGATCTCAGGGAACCTGTGCATCCTCTCTGAGGGAGCCATACCTCTCTCCTTCCCTCAGGTGTGGCTCTGAGGGTCTGTACATCATGCAACCCTGCCCTCCTTGGCCTCGGATGATCTGCTCTGGTAGCACCAGACTGGCCAATCTTCTGAGAGTTTGGACGGGTGCCCAGAGACACCAGTCAGCACCTGTTGGCACTAGGAGGTCTGTGGGCGACCATTTTGACTGTGTGCCCAAACAGGCAGAGACCACATGTATGGGGGTGGGAGGGTGTGATGAGAAAGAATAAGAGAAAGAATTCAGGCCCAGACGTCAAGCGATCTGTGGCCCAGAATGATGGAAAGAACAAGCCCAGTTTCTGAAACTTTTCTGGTTCCTGATCCAAACTTCTCGATGGTTTCATTTCCTGCCCTTGAAAACCATGATCTGCTCCCTAATTTAACAAAATAACACCTTCTTTTTTTAAAGTATGATTTGTTTCTACTGATGACAACTGGAAGAGGCTTGATAAAACTGGCACACTCTTCAGAGACAGAAACTAAGGCCCAGACATCAAACCAGGAGCCCACAATCCCACAGCTGCTGGAGGGCGGAGGCTGGTGGCTGACCACGGAGCACCCTCTCCACACTAGGTGCTTTGCAGAAACTTCACGAGTGTCTCTCACTTGTCTGCATAATACAGATAACACTGGCAGATAACCCTGGCAGCAGCATTTTAAGGATGAGCAAACAGGAGCGAGGAGAAAAAGCTGTCTACTTGAGATGGTGCAGGTGAGGTCCAGAGCCAGGGTTGAACAGAGATGAGTCTATGGGCTGGGCTCTTAATCATGTTTGCGAGTGTTTTAGGGGCGGAGGGCTGGGCATGGGAGGAGCAGAAGTTTCAAGAATTTCATCATTCAGGTCCGTCAAGTTGAACCACAGACACTCAGAAGATGTGAGAGCCTTCAAAGATCCCTACTGGACTACATGTCTGCCAATGTGAGCGTTGGTCTTTCGATGGTCGTTTGGCCTGGCTAAGTCCTAGAGGCTGCTGTGTCTTTCAGTGGGTCTGGTTTGGACCCCTGAGCTCCTATAAAACACGCTGATAGCCTGCACACCTTCTCCCGCCCCATCCAGAGCTCTTCTGGTGTTTGTCAGAGTCCCCCCTCACAGTCCTTCATGTGACAGTGCATCGGATGGGACCACAGCCACCTTGCCCGGTAACTAGCCACTTTCTTGGGGAGGTCCTCAGGACGCTCTGAAAGTTTCATATGACCTCTGCTTGCTGAGAATCTACCCTTAGTTAATGCCCTAAACAGGGATCCATCAGCTCTGGGTGACTGCATAGCTTTGGCTGCGATTTGGGAAATGTATGGCTTGCTTTGTTTGTTAATTTGTTTTGAGATAGGGTCTTGCTATGCTGTGCAGGCTGGCCATGAACTCAGAGCAAACCTCCTGTCTCTGTCTCCCAAGTGCTAGCATTACAAGTATGTACCACCATGCCCAGCTTTGTGGCTTCATTTATAAATTGGATTTTGTCAGAAAGACATCAGGCAGAGCCACTGTCCCCTTAGCATACCTTCCCTGGCCTAGCTGGGACAGAATGAAGAAGGGACACATTCTCCAGGGTTGGGTCTCTTGGGGGAAGTGCCTCCCAGTGGTGGTGCTGAAAGCTCTCGGGATCTCTGTCAGATGTGTTGACAGGTGGCCCTGTGCCATGGATGGTGAGGATTCAGAAAGAGCTTGCAATGATTCCAGGAAGAGAAGGCTGAGAAGGACCATGAGACTTGCCAGGCTGGAGGTCCGTGGAGGCTGGCTGCAGATCATTACAGGTTGGGATCACTGAGCCTCTTTGAGAAATTGGTGCAAATCAAAGATTTCCTCTTCCAGAATGCACATGTAGATGTAAGTTTGCTTGAGGGGCAATTAATGGATCCTCAGACCTAACCAAGGACCCTAACTAAGAATCCCTGCTGTAGAAAGACCATGTCATCTGATTAAGACCCTGAGGGAAAGGATGCTTTTAATTACTCTGAAGCAGGGGGTCATTCCTGCTGGAATCTTCACCCCCCCATGTGAAGTGGGCTCTTCCTCTTCCTTCTGCCTCATGCATGTTGCTCTTGCAATATGTGTTGTAATGGTTTCACCAAGGTAGTCCTTAGGCCAATAGCATCAGCAGATCTGGGGAGTTTGCTAGAAATGCACCCTAACCAAGACCAAATGAATTGGAAACTCCCAGCTGGGGGCTGGTAGCCTGTGAACAGGCCCTCCCAGTGATTTGAGGCCCACTCAAGTTTGAGAAGGGCTGCTGGAAGCTCTGTCTTCTTTATGGTGTGTCTGCCCCCCGCTGTCCCTGGCACACCATCCCATCTTTATATTTACATATAGCAAGTGCTCAATGAATATATATTCCATCAAGTTTTCCTGACTTCTGGGTAAGATTTTTCCTTGTTACCCTGTGACTGAGACACCATGTTATTTCGGGGCCAGTTCCTTTCTTTTGAGGGATTGGGGTGACTCAGGCTTGGCCTAGGCAGAAGAGGGGGCCTGGCCTTGAGGAAGGTGCTGAGAAACTATCATGCAGGGATGGAGCCGGAGAGACAGTGAACCTGGGGCATCCCTCCAAGCATCAAGGCCCCCGGCAGCCTGTGGATGACAGGCTGTCAGGCAGGGGGGTACCTGGCAGCACACATACCCAGGGCTCCCAGGAGCCCAACTCTGCCAGGCTCTGCAGAGTGCTCCTTCCCTCAACGCCTAAGCCACACCGGCCTTGGCAGGGGCTGCCAAACCTCTGCCAGGGACATACTTGCCAGGCTGTTGGGAAGAGAAATGGCCATTTTTTATTTTAATTAATCTCCAACTTTGGAGGGTTTGGAGGAAAAAGAAGATTCATTTTAACTTTTGTGCATGTTTGCCATTTTGTTAGGGAGGGTGAGACTTATGTTAATTCCATTCTTCCCATATAGGGCCAAATTCCCACAGATTAATTCTTCAGGGAAAGCATGTGTTTGAAGAATAACTTCAGGGAGGTTGCAGGGAAAAAATTCTGTAACCCTTCTTGTCTCATATTGACCCAACTCTTTAAACATTAAATTGTTTTATTTTTTTAAGGTGGGAGCAGAGAAAAGACATTTGTCTACTCTTAATCTCCAATGCTTTTATTTTAAAAAGTACCCTTATTGTTTTCTCTTGGGAGGAGTAAAGAAAGATTTTGGTTCACCTGTCATCTTATAGAAGACCAATTTTTCAACTTTTCATTCCAAAAATCAATCAGTTGAGCGAGTTGCAGGAAGGATCCAGTAATCCTCCTTGCCTCTATACAGGGCAGGGCCTTCGAATTTTTAATTAAAAAAAAAAAAGAAAAATCTGCTTTTGGGGGAGAGACTGAGGAGGACAGAAAAAGAAATTCTTTTATAATCCTTCCTTCCTAAGTCATAAGGAGGTAGTTCCTCAAATTAAAAAACAATATGACTTTTTTAGGATGTTGGAAAGAAACGTCCCTCACCTTTTAGTTCTCACAGGAGTTTCTCTTTTTTTTTTTTTTTTCCTTTTCCTGTATCACGGGATGGGGGGTGCAGGATGAGAGGCTGACCCTTCTTCACCTTTAATCTTTCTTCTCTTACAATGGGAACAGTTTTTCAAACTTTTGAAAATATATATATATTTAATTTGGCAGGGGTAGGTAGAAATAACCCTTCACTGGCATTACACATAGAAGCACCACCTCACATATTTATTTTACAAACCTGGCTGGGCAAGGGGCTGGAAAGAATCCCCTTAACCCTTCTTGCCTGACACAGGGCCAGTTCTTCAAACTTTTATCTCCTAGGAATTTGGTAGGGGTGGCGGGGGCAATAGCAATATTCCCAGCAAGCCTCCCTATGCCTCCATAAGGCTCGCTTTGCAAAACTTTTATTTTAAAAACCAATCTGTTTTGGGGGGTGGGGTGGAGAGGGGGTAAGGAGTTCCCATTAACCCCTTGCGTCCTGCCAAGCGAGGGCTCCCCAAACTTTTTTCTCAACCCGAAGATGATGTTTCCGAGGGCCCGCAGGACCCGGGGAGGGCCGCAGGGAGCCGGGGGGCGGGCGCGGGGGCGCGGGGCGCGGCGCGGGAAAGTTTGGGGGGCGGGCGGCGGGCGCGCCCCGGGCGGCCGGCTTTGTGTGCGGCGCGGAGGCCGAGGCCGAGGCCCGGGGCTCGCGGGCCGCGCGGCGAGGCCGGCCGGGGGCGCGGGGCGCGGGGCGCGGGGGAGGCGGCGGCCCCGCCAGGGCGGCCGGCGGCGGGGGCGGGGGCGGCGCGGCGCGGCGGCCGGCCGGCCGGGGGGCGAGGGCCGGCGCCCCCCCACCCGCGCGCCCCGCGCCCCCGCCCCCCCGGCCGGAGCGGGGCGGGCGGAGGAGGGAGCGGCGGCGGCGGCAGCGGCGGCGGCGGCGGCGGCACTGGCATTGTGCGCGCACCACAGCCCGGCCCGGGAGGAGCAGGACGCGCCGGGCCGCCTCCTCCCGCACGGACCCATGAACCAGCCGGGCGGCGCGGCGGCTCCGCAGGTACGACGGGGGCCGGGGGCAGCACCGCGCGGGGGACCCCGGGGGCCGGCCGGGCTGCGCCACTTCAGCGCCGGCTCTGCAGGATGCAAAGTGCCCGGGCGCGTTTGCGGGCTTTTTGTGGGCGCAGACCGGAGGGTTGGGGTCCGGAGAGCCCCCCCGGGCGCTGCGGGGCGTGGGGAGGGCGGGGGCGGCGAGGGGTGCCTTTCGGGGGCCCCCCACCCGGCGCCCCCTGCGGCCCCGGGCTCGGACCGGAGCCCAGAAAACAAAGCGGCGAGAGAACAGAGCAGCCATTTCAGTTTGGACAATTCACATTTTGCAAAAATGCAACCCATTCCAGCTCTCCCCCCTCCCCCCCAAAATTTGCAATTTCCCCCTGACCCTCTCTGCACTCGGGGTCCCGGGTGACCCCCCCCGAAGATCTTTCTCTCCAGGACCCCCATCTTTGCAACAATCTTTTTTTTTTTTTAGGCCATATTTCCCTTTCTCAATTTTTTTTTTCTAATTTTTCTTCAAACGGTAGTTTTTTCCCATTAAAACGACGCCACCTAGAGGATACTATTTTGTAAATAAAAAAAAGAAATTAAAATTGAAAAGAAATATTTTTATTTCTTATTTTTTCAAAAGTTTGCTCTACAAGGCAGTGGAAGGGAAAGGGATTCTTTTTTTTTCTCTTTGGAGGTGAAAATTTTCACTTTGATCATTGCAGGAGCATGGAGAAAATTTTTATTTCTGAGCCAAATCCAGATAATATGTAAATGAAAATTAAGATGGAATTTGAATGAATTCAGTTCTTGAAGGGGAGAAAGCAAAAAACCTCCTAAAAGCAAAGTCAGTGTAGCCACCCAACTCATTTTAGTTTGAGGAAAAAACTAATTGGAATGAGGGAAGGACTGAAATTGTCGAGTTTAGGGAAACCTGGGAGAATTGGCCTTATGAAGCAATTAGAAATTGCACTTCATTATAATTTGGAACTTGTTTAGCTCGGCGGGCAAAAATGGCTAATTTTACCATTTTGCGATATTTAAAGTTATTCTGTTTCCAAGAAAGAAGGATTTAAGAGAGAAAATAGACCTACAATGTTGGCTTTGGACACACCCAAAATTGTAGGTTTTTTTTTTTTTAATTTTTGCATTTACATTTTACTGCATTTAAATCCTAACATTCTGAAGAAAAAACAAGCTGGAAAAGTTAGAGTGAAATCCTGTCTTTCTTTTTTCTGGATTTGTTGGGGTTCGTGTGTGTGTGTGTGTTTTTTTTTTTTAATGAAATAATTAAGACTGTTCTGATTTTGTTTCCTGAAAGATCTAGGCATTTCTTCTCTGTTGTTGTTTTATCCAGAAAATGTCAGGAACCTTTTCTGAGCAATATTCAGTGGAAAAAAATGTAAATTCATATATTATACAGATGGAGTAGCTCACAGATTTGTAGGAGAGACCGCCATTAAAATAAGATATGCATAATTAACATTATTATGAAAAAACTAACAGTGGATTCACAGAAGCCCATTTTTTATGACATGCAACTGAATCAATTGATGAAGGCAAGGGTTGAGGAATTCTTGCTAAGGGAAAAAAAAATTTCCCTTCTCTATCTTGTTCATTCTTCCAATTTGAAAAATTTATTATTTAAAAAAAAATCCAGATTGTTTTCAGGGCTCTTCGATTGTGATACGGGGTTGGTAGGTTATTAACATTCAGTATTTTTCAAAAATTCGATTACTTTCAAAGAGAGAAGAAATCCATTAGCCTCGATCATTTTGGGGGGATTTGTGACCAAAAACAAAAACAATAACAAATTTTACTGATTTAAGAAAAAAAGAGGGAAGAGGATAGGGATGAAAATTCTGATTCTTATTCACCTTACCTGGTAGAACACTTTGTTAGAGAAATGGGGTAGATCACCAACTCATCTGATTCTAGCAGCAAAATTTTTATTTTCTAAAGGAAAAAAAAATCAATACAAACAAAAGCAAACCCAAAGGTACTTGCCTTTGGAATATGAAAGCATGTGTACAAACAGTATTTCATGTGGCGTTTTTTTGGCCTTGAAATGAATCAAATAAAGGTGAGACAAAAAAGAAAAAAAATTTTTTTGGAAGACAAATATTGACTGAATTGAACGCTGACAGATGGACAAAAGGTCCCTATCCAAAAAGGAAGGTTAATATGTGGTACATTAATATCTAGATTGAACTTGCTGGGGATTTTGAGCCAAAAAAAATGTTTTTTTTTGTTTTTTTTTTGAAAGTTCTGATTTTCCTGTTCAAAGGAGTATATTGGTAGCATTTGCAGAGCGAGATCATGTGGGACTTCAGTAGGGAGCTCTTGGTAGGTCACAGGGCAAGGATATGGAATTCTGGACTCCAGTGACCGGCCACCAGCTGGTCTTGAAAGAATTTGTGACCCCAGTCCATAGCCTCCCACCCTGTTTTATGGAAATTGGATTTCTAGGGAGATACTAATTCTGTAAAATATATTTGATAGTGGCACAGTTTGACATTCCCCATCATCGCCATTGCATTTGGGAGTTTTTTTTTTTTTTTAAAGTAATGAAATCCTTCAGGGCTGACTGGCCACATTCTGACATACTTGGAATGAGCTTATTTTTTTTTAAGTAGCATAATTAAAATTTTTTTCCTTTGAATTATTCAGGCCGATGCCTAGGACGGTCAAGGAATTTATAATTTCCAAGGGGCTCTGGAGGCCTCATGAGATAGTAGGCCCATGTTTAGCCATGACGGAAGAGAACTGGGCTGGGGATGGTGGGATAGGACTGGGGGCCTCTGAGTAAAAGTCAGAATAGTAGGCAACAGATTATTTCTGGTACAAGGAATAGAAATATTGCAGCACATTCCTTTATGTGGCCTGGAATCTCTTGACATACAATTCAGATTTCTCCATTTTATTCTGCTGAAATTTTGTTCTGTTGTGTATGGCTTAAAAGGAACACGTGGCTAAACATTGAAAATCATTTCTGTTCGTGTAGAACTGTTTTTTTTCCCCCTTTTACGGAATTGGTTATTCTGATCATGATTGTTGTAAAGGAAATAGAAGTGCATGATGGTCCTTTGGGGGCGGGGCTAGTTTCCTTTTGTTTCTATTGGTGTCTCTGAATTGAGGTCTGACGTGGGCTGTGTGTCTTTTGCCTCCTCTTTTAGATGGAATTATGACCAGAAATGGATGTAAGAGCTAATTTTTATGAGCCTGTATCTGTTCATCACACTCTCTTATATTGTGGGGCAAAAGATCTGGCAAATTGGACTTGAAGAGTGGTAATTTGATGATGGTCTGAGTTATTTGGTGAAAGATCATTTATGCTCAGTTTCACAGTGGAGACTCTTATTAATGTTTTGCTTTTCTGCCTAAGGAGTTTTTTTTTTTTCTTTTCTCTAATAAGGTTTGAAATTTTAAGGGCCTGCTTTATAGCTTGACTTTGGACCAAGCTAGGAAAAAGGGTTGGCTTATACTTTCAGCCCTGCACAGTGGTGAACCTGAACAAGGCTTCTTGCTTTTGTAAGAAGGAGCATGACAAGGTGGCTGGTCAGTGTAATGCTCACCTTTCCTGGTCCTAGAAGATGAAGTGCCAGTGGCTTGTTTCATTTGAGAAATAATTTAAAACTTCTCCAATATCAAATATGGTTTCTTGTTCACTTTTGACTCAACTCTTGGCATACTGCTTCCGCTGACTCCAGAATCCTTAAATCGATTGTCTCCTTGGTGGGTGACAAGAACTTCAGGATGTATGTAAGCTGACTTTTCACGGTTGTGTGGAAATTTCAGTCTTTTCTGTGTTCTTGTGATGCTTTGTGTTGGCCTTGGCTCCTCTCTGGTGATTTGAAGTGGCTTTGTGGGTACTTGGGCCCCGGCTCTCACAAGGTCTTGCTGTGTGACCTTGGACAGATCAGTTTTTCCTGAAGAGCTGTGGGAAGCATCTTTTGTGTTTATAAAGTAACTCTGTTGGGTTAGATCAAGAATAGGTTTCGGCTCTGATTCTCATCCCAAGGGATTGGTTCTAGCTGCCTTGATCACTGTATTGAGGAGGATTCTGAGGCCACGTCTGGACTCTTCTCTGTTCTGGAGAAAGAGGTGCAGTGGTCTAATAGCAGTGGAAATCTGAGTGAACTTCTTAATTATCATACCAAGGCTAGACCTCAAATCACCACCCACGGATGGGTTGTGGAGTCAGCTTGATAAATCAGAATTAGCTTTAAAAAAAGACAACAGAATAGAGTGCAGGGGGATAAAAACAAAAACAAAACCAAAACCAGACAAAGCACCTGGTACAGGTAAGTATCATCTCATGAAACTTATTATTTGCAGGTGCATGTTTATAATGTGAAGTATGTTTACTCTTGTGGATCGAAGTGAGCTTGAAAGGTTGTTGGACTAGATGAGCCACTGCGATCTGCTACAAATATGCTGTGGTTTATTACTTATACTTTGATTATCTTCTGATACTTTACTTAGTTGACTTACAGAGACTGCTGTGGGGTAGGTGTCCTGTGCCAGCCCTGGTTGAGGCCACTTCAAGAGCCACCTGTGGAGTCCTGCTGCGTGTGTGGTCGGGCACAAACTGGTGGCCTGGCAGGGCACCAGAGTGGCAGGTGCTAGATGTGAGGTAGCATCTTTGCTTGGTCCCCTCACCGGAGAGGCAATTGAAAGTAATGCGGAATCCCTGTCTCAGTGCAGACAGCCGGCACAATTGCTTTTATTCCTTGCTTTTACTTCAAATTGCTAGAGAGGTTTTTTTCTGGAGTTAGTTCATGCTGGTGCTGTATTTTTAGTTTTGAGCAGCCTTTGTGTGAGTCTTTATTTTTGTGTGAATGAACTTCCTCCTGGACTTCAGGATTACTATCTTAGAGTTCCCCATCTTTAAACATGTCAGACCAGTGTGGTCCAATAGAAATATAATTCAAACCGCAGATACGGGCCATGCATAGAATTTAAAATTTTCTCTTAGTGTATTAAAAAAGTAAAAAGAAACAGGTGATGTTGATTATAGTAAAATAGTTGGTTTAACAGAATATTTGCACAATACTATCATTTCAACATGTCATCAATATAAAAAATTGTTAATGTGACATTTTACACTCCTTTTTGGGTAACTAAGTCTCTGAAATTCAGTGTGCGTTTTACTCTTTCGGCACAGCTCATTTCTGACCAGCCACATTTCCTGTGCTCAGTAGCCGCGTGAAGCTTGTGGCTACCATATTGGACAGAGTAGGGCCAGACCCACATTCTGTCTAGTTGGAGTTCTGGTTGACCTCAGAAGTTTAGCAACACTTTTCATCCCTCTTGGTTTTGTTGGTGGGACTTCCCACTTGAGTCCCATTTGAGGACATCTCAACTTAGTGGCAATGAGGTCCATCCTTTGAGGCCCTCCTGGCAAAAGTGGTCCATACCTCCATTTCATTTGTCTCAAAGTGGTTTTCTGCCAGGTTTACACCAGGATGCTGTAGTTGAAAATGACAAACGATGGCTAGAAATTCCAGGACAATGTGGCACAATGTGTGCGCTGCTGAAGTTGAGAAGTGCCAGACAGGCAGTAATTGGAGGTGTTGCCTGAAAGAGGGATAAAGATACAAAAAACCAGCTAGTGGCCAGGACCAAGGTCAGAGTCCAAGGGAAGGGAGGAGCATAGGGGGAAAAGATGGCCTGTCAGAGAAATTCATTTCTTCACCAAGAATATGGGACCACCAGGAAATTTCCCCTGGGATGGGCCTAGGTCAGATACGTAGACATGGTCTAACATTCACCTCATTTGGCAAATGGAAAGCTGTATTTGAGGTCAGCCAGACCAGATTTTGAAATCCACCCTCATGGCATGGTTAGCTTTGTGTTACTTTGGGAAAGTCACTTCTGGTTTTAGAACCACAGCTTCTGCATCTAGAAAACGGGGGCTGAGAAGGGAAGGATTCTGACCTTGACAATGTTTTACGATTAAATGATGCTCTGTGTGTGTGTGTGTGTGTGTGTGTGTGTGTGTGTGAAAATGCCCAGCAGGCCAACCTCTTTAAGAGGTGTTCAACACTTGTTAATTGATTCTTGATCCAGGGGTTCTCCATCTGGGGAGATTGAGTCCCACCAACACCACTTTGGGTAGTTCTGGAAACTTGGTGGCTTATCTTCAGTGGGCAGAGTTAGGTAGCAACAGAGTATGTACACTTTTTTTTTTCTTTCAGACAGATTGAGGGGAGACTTTTGCGTCAAAGCTGTTCTCAGTGCTCCGATTTCAGGAACGTTGTAGCTCAATGATGGCGAACCTCGGGCACGCTGCCATTGAAAGCTCTAAAAGGTTTGCCATCACTCTTCTAGCTTCTCCAGATATTTCAGGCTGTTTTCCAGCCTGTGGCCTAGTCTTTAAAAGAGAGAAATCTTAATTATGTTGGACTCCTGCCTATAGAGCCCTTCATCTCTGTGCCATGGGAAATGAGACCTCCCCGGAAGAGTCAACCCCCTGCCCTCTTCCCAAACCCTGTGGACATGGAGATGAGATCTGGTTGTTTGCATTCCTATTTCTCCATCCAGCTGGTAACTTCCTTCAGGGTCGAGAGCATGGCTTATTCATTTGAAGGCCTGGCTTGGAGCAGCAGCTCAATAAGTATTTGATGACTTAATTTGAGTTTTGGAAACAGCTCAGTCAGCTCTGAGTCCAGTGACAAATGGATGGCCAATTTAGGTTTGGTCATTTGGTCAAAACTGGTGCCTTATTAGGGAGCTGTAAGCAACATTTTCTTTACAGCTGGATCTGATGCTCATGGCTTCCTTGGAATGGTAAGTCCAAGCAGGGTCCTTGGGGAAAATTCTCCATTGACTTTGCATGTCTTGGGGAAAATTTTAAAAAGTTCTTCTGGCTACTTTTACCTCTGCCTTCCTTGCTTGTTTTATATATAAAGTATTTCTTTAAAATGAATAGAAGATTCAGCTGGAATCACCATCCAGATGGCTCATTCTAGAAAGGTGGGAGTGCTCGGCCATGCCCCATGCTTGTGTGAAGAGATGCCCTTTTTAGCCATGCATCCAGAACTGTGTGCCAGGAGTGTATTTACAGAATACAAGGGCTCCTTAAGCGGGAAGTAGCTAAATGTGTGATTTGTTGTTTAACCAGACCCCATCTTTGGTTGGATTCTGGTTTGCAGATGCCAAAAGTTTGAGGAGACTTTGTAGAAAAAAAAAGGACATTTTTATTTGCTTAATTTCTTTTCCTGCATCACTTGTAACACTTTCTGGCCCATTTCAGCACAGCCATGGAATCCTGGTTAAAGGTAGACCAAGAGTCCTTAGTGTTCGCTTTCCGCATTTTCATACTGCTGCAAAGAAGAATGTGCCTTTATGGTAGATGTGTTCTTTCAGTAGTTTCTCCCTTTTATTTTTTTCTTAAAAGACAGTTGTGAAGTCCAAAGTGTGTCTCGCAGTCTAAGGCATCTAGGAGTTGAGGAATTAGGGTGCCCTGCTCCCAGCATGTGCACTGTGGCCTCAGGGAGTTCCTGACTCCACCTTATGTCTGGGCGTGGTTTCTGCACCTGCGCATTGTGGGTCGGACATCACTGTGAGAAGGAACTCTGACTCTGCACCCCTTTCCTGCCATCTGTTAGGGCAGGTTTTGTCATTTTGCTGTGGCCTTCGCTAAGAAGTGTAAGTAGCCGACGGGAGAGGGGATGCCCTGAAAACAAGTGGCCTTCTGTACACCTGGAGGAGTTGTCCTGATGGCAGAGTATCAGTTGCACATTTCTAAGGCCAGAATGAACAAGATTGAAGTTGGAGGGACAAGAATTGGCTCTCTTCTGGCGCTGCCACTTAATCATTTGTGTCTTTGCCGAAGAACTTAATTTCCCTCTCTGTACCTTATTTTCCTTATCTGTAATGTTGGGATGATACTACTGTTACCGACGATGGCGGTGTTGGTAATAATGCTGCACGGTCCTGTGAGATGCATGAGAAAAAAAGCTCTGTACCTGGCAAAGTGCTTTCCATTTGCAGTGTGTTGTCTGTCATCTAGTCCAGGGACATTAAATAGGTAACATGCATGCTGCCATTTCCTGTTTTCAAGCCTACAGCAGACATCACTAATCGATCATGGCATTCTTTTCCATTGAGCCTGGCCAGTGGCCTTAGAGTGCTTCTTAGTATGGTGCTACCAGTCAGTTGAGTTTAGCACAAGGTATGAAGTCAGTTTGCTCTCCTGATCTAAGGGTTCCTCTCTCCATCCCCTTCCCACACATACTGTGAAACTGATGCCTGGACAAGAAGGTGGATTGACTTACCCAGAACCGCAGTGAAGAGGTGGAATTGGGATTAAAAGCTTCAGATTTCTTGACTTGTTAGCCAGTGCTTTTCCTGCTCTATGTACATACACTGTGTCAAAAGGAATTAAAGTTAATTTGGTCTTGAGAAATATGGAGAGAATCCTGGCTCCTCCCTTCCTTGTTATAATTAGATACCCTTGGGGCCTTCGTCACAGCGGGGGCTGGCTGACCTGCTTCTCTGGCTGATGGAGGAGTGATCAGGTTTCAGAGGGGAGATGCTGCAGAGTGGGGCTGGAGGGGATGTGCCTACTTTGCTGTACAGTGTAGATGATCCAGCGGAGGGGCAAGACAGCCCCTGGGGTTCCTGAAATGATGACCTGGGTTCGCGGCATGTCTGCTGTTTGTACATTCTGAGACTTGTATCTTAGTTTTTATATCTGGGAAATGGGCTGGTAAGAATCCTTTACTGGACTGAAACCCGAGAGCCTGTTTGAAAAGGCTCTGAGACCCTGCATACTGTGTCAATTTTTTATATGTGTTAATTTGTATAATCAATAGTGATTACTGATTATTAGTTCCTCTTTGGGTAAATTGTGTAAACTGACAGTCACAGACTTGTGCCCACAAGATTAATTGGTCTTTTCTCTTCTTGTATTTTATTTATCTTTTTGCCAGCCTATGGCTCAACAAGTTTGGAATCGTGGGGTCTTTCTACAGGGTCTGTGCTGTCCTGTTTTCTTGTCTCCGGCCTTCTGTTTTAGTTGCAAGCATGGGTGGCCCACTCTTGGAGGATTGGGACCCCTGTCACCCTCTCTCCATCTGTCTGAGTGAGAGAATGGTCCATTCTAACACCTACCAGGCTTCCTGCAAACATCCCTTTGAGTAAATGGACTCAATGTGCTTCACAAACAGCAAAGAACTGGAGAAACTTTGGCAACAACTCCTTTCTTTTCTTAAAAAGCCAAGGAGGGAGGCAGAGGTGAGGATGGTATTGAGTCGACAGAAAAATGATATAAATATTTTGGCTGACAAAGCAGAATGGAGCTTCATATAAGCTAAAGAGAATAAATGGAGTCAGGTGATGCTCTAGTGTGCTGGAGAAAATGCAGGGAAAACCGCTTTCCAGTGGTGTGAGCTCCAGGCAAGGGGTCCAGTTTTTGAGTTTTAGGGGCCAGTTCTGGGCCTGGGTGGAAGTGACTCCTGGGCTGAGAGGTGGGCCCCCCATGGCTCTGAGCACATCTCCAGCTTGCAGTTTGCTGGTAACATTCAAAGTCAGAAGCTATTTTGGCTGATGTACTGCTTGTGTTATTGTCCAAGACAGCATACCTGAGGAGCTAGCCATGCTGCCCTGGCTTGGAGATTTGCAGTACAAATTCTCATCTGCCTCAGCATTTGTTTTTGGAAAATCAGGGAAGTGAGGGTGGGAATTTTTGGTCAGATGAAATTTTGCGAATTAGTGTTTTTGATTTATTTTGGGGTCAGAGTTTCGTGAGCCAAGTGGACAGAATCAGGACACTTGGAATGGCCAGAGAGAATAAATGAAGATGTTTCTTGGATGCCTGGGAATTTTTTTTTAAATTTCATCAACTGGGAAAAATAGCTATAAAATTTAAGTGTGTTTATGTGGGTGTTTCTTATAATGTAGGCTGGAGAAACAGAAAGTGAAACTGATCTGAAATAAAACTGAAACTGGCCTGAAATGAGGCCTCAGGGAAGGGAAACTTCCCCTGGGTGCTACTAGCCTTAGGTGGAATTTGTTCTGAGGCTGGTCTTCTTTGTATCTGGTGAGTTGAGAGCTAAAAAGTCTCATGGCGATTATCCGAGCCTCTGTGTCCAACATGTTCTGGAAACCAATAGCCGCATGTGGCTATTGAGAAGCTAAAAAGCAGCTTGTCAGTCCACATTGGATTTTAGGGACTTAAGAAAAATAGACCAACGTATCAGCTGTAATTTTTAAGCATTGGTATTGAAATGATAATATTTTATGTATTGGGTTAAATAAGATATATTGTTAAAATGAATTTTCTTAAGTACAGTTTCTTTGTACGTAAAAATAATAATGTAGCCCCTGAGAACTTCGAGATTAACCATGTGGCCCATACTGTATTTCTGTTGAACAGTGCTGACCTAAACCAACTGTTCCCTCTATAGTTGAAGAAGTGGAACCCCAGATAGGGAGAGTGGCTTGCTGAGGCTCACACAGAGGCTCCAGCAGGTTCCTGGACGGGAGAGCAGGACTCAGAACTTGGCATAAGACAGAGAGTGATGATGATGGTGTAATGGTGTAGGTATCAGCATAAGCACGTGGTGAGAATAGAAGGCATAGTGGGAATTTATGAGACACACACACACATATAGAGGGAGAGAGGGGTATAGATTAGTAATTCAGGGGGAAAAATTAGTTTCCCACTCTGCTTATCCTTTCTCTTAAACATTAGTTAAATACTTGCAGAGAAAGTTAAATCAAGATGGGCAGAAACAAATCTGAAAGATAACTCCTGACAATTTCTCTGCCTGTTTAGTCTTTGGGTTTGAACTGAGGTCTTTTCGAATCGGTGTGTTTCAGGGTTGGGCACAGAGGCCCAGGTCACGGTGGAGGGGTGGGCTTAGAGTCCTGGGGGAGGGGGATGGAAGTCATTCTTTTTCCAAGTCATGTTTGCTCCTTATCATGATCTGGAGAGTGAGGATTTTAGAAGGTCCTGAGGACGTAAACTGTCCGTCTAGCTTCCCATCGCTCACCTGGTTCAGAGTCCTGGAGGGGAGGGACGGGCCCCAGGTGACAACAAATCTCCAACTTTCCAGCCCTGAGCCATATGTTGGAAATTGAGCCTTATACATTTTTGTTCTTCAAATGAGAAACTCTGTCAAAAGTCTGAAGTTCAGCATTTGTATTTATCTTACATTATTTTTGCAAAATGGAATTTTCCTGCTTTGAAGTATGTATAATCTTTGCCCATTTGCCAGATGTTTAGTATTTGCCAAGCACTGGGCTAAGCTTTTAACATCTATTATTTAGTACCATCACCTTTCCTCTTTTCAGGAATTAAAAATATGTGGAAGTGAAGATTCAGAGGCGAAAGAAGTTACCCAAGGTTACGCAGCTGTTTAAGTGCCAGTTGGGTTCAAATTCAGGTGGATACTACAGTTCAGTCTCGGAACTGGTCTTTGAGGTGTGGCGTCTTGTCCCCTTACACCACAGGGAAGGTGCGGTGACAGTTGAGTGTGAAGTTGTTGACTGGGCTGGGACCGGAACTGAGGTCCTCGGACATTGATGCCATACCCTTCACTTTGGCCGTGTGGGTAGTTCTGAACCGGGGTGTCTGGGGAAGCTGCTCTCCCCGTGCTGTGCAGCTCGGGTCTGGACTCCTGGCTCTTGTTCCCAGCTCCCTGCGTGCCTCCGCGCACCAGTCGGTTGTGTGTTCCATGTGCACAAAGCCTTTAATGCTGCGTTTGAAAACAGTTGCAGAAGGTTTGCTGTAATTAATTACATTTGACATACTTGGAGTGGGGGCCTCCTGGATTCAAAATGCAAATTTATGCCCAGACAGATGTAAGATACACTTGCAGCCAAGAGCTCTCGCATGTCCCAGCCAGGGCCGGCAGCTTCGCTTGCTGCCCTAATGGGACTGCGACAGGCAGTGAGAAGTGGAGTCAGAACTCACCGGTGGGGATACCTGAGCTTCCAGGCAGGAGCCCTGGTCTCCCATTTTGGGTAGGTCTTTTCCCTCTTTGGCCCTCAGTTTCTCTTACTATGCAACAAGAGCTTAGACTGGGCGCACTCAGAAAGCATGTACTATTAGTTTGTTCTGGGGAAGGAAGGCAGTCAGAGAATTAGAGCTTAGAGGGCTGGCTTTTGGAAGTGTAAACAGCTGAGATGAGAGAGGCATGGAAGAGCTAGCTGAGTGGGAGGCTGTGGGGGCAGAAAGAGAAGTATAGGACAAGGCTGGCTATCCAGTGCAGGGTGGTGCTGACTTCCCTGGTTCCACCTGCAGCTCTCATTTAGTCTGTCAGTCCATCCTCCCATCAGCGTATACTCACTTCCTCATCTCTGTTGAGTATTTATTCCTCTGTAACAAATGGCCCCAAAACTTAGTGATTTAAAACACTAATAATCATCGAGGGTCTCTCATGAGTTCTGTGAGTTAGGAAGTTGGGAGCTCGGTTGGTGGGGGGGTCCTGGCTCAGGGTCTCTGTGGTTGTGGTCATATCGTGGCTGGGGGTAGGGTCCTCTTAGAGGCTTCTCCACTCATGTTGCAAGAAGGCTGAATCAGCAGAGGCTCCTTGTGTACCCCTGGCACATGTGCTGGTCCATGTGGTGGTCTCCGACATGGCGGCTTCGTACATGGCATCTTGACGCTCTGAAAACATACTGGGAGGGGGGAGAGAAAGAGAGAAGCACAGAGAGAGAGAGAGAGAGACAGACAGACGGGGGGAAGGAAGAGGGAGCTAGGCAGGTGTAGCATCACTGCTTATGACTTAGCCTCCAAAGTCTAGTGGTTATGCGCTCCTGGTAGTTACAGAGGTGTGCCCAGGTTAATTCCACCTGTCCAAGGGGGAGTGTTAATATCACGTTAAGCATGTAGGGTGGGATGTATATGGATGTGGGCATCTTGGGAAAATACAAGCTGCCATATGTCCTGTCCACCTATCGATTTGTCTAGTTATTCACCTCCTCATCACTATCTCCTGACCCACCCATCTGCCTATTCTGTCCTTCCATCTTTCTGAGGTCCATCCTTTCAGATGACTGTGTGTTCATCCATCTATGTATCCATCTATCCTATTCAGGCACTCAGCACACTTTGAGCACCTAGTATGTGCCAGGTATAGATAAATGCTTTCAGTAGTGAGCTCAGATGGAGAATGAGACTAGTATTAGTTTCTTTCTCCTCAAAACAGTTCCATGACATAGAATTATTATCATGTCTGTTTTTAAGGGAGGAAACCAAGGCACAAAGCAGCTAAATAGCTTGCCCAAGGGTCATTCAACTAATTAATATGAGGGGCAGGACTTGAACTCGGGATTTCATGACCACACTGTCCTGGGCTGCCCCTGCAATGAGACAGGCTCAGTCTGATTTCCGAGTGTGAAATATCTCTCCTAGAGTTGCTTCCCCATTCCTATTTTTTTCCCAAGTGAAATAGTTTTTTTTTTTTTCTGACTATAAAAATAACATGTTCATTACAAAAACATTCAAGCAGTCCTGAAAAATAGGAAGATTATTCTTTAAAAAAATCACCTGAATCTTGAGATAACTACTTGTCACATTTGCATGACCATTATTCAAGTCATTTTTACATATTTAAGTATATACAATTATAGTTTTGCACAAACGGGATTATATTCTACATGCTGTTCTGTAGCTTGCCTTCTTTTTAAACCCAAAGATATCTTTTATCCTTGGTGAATATAAATTTCCCTAATTATTTTTCTGATTACATTGTTTTTCCACCCTATGTGTGTTCCCAAATTCAGTGTCCTATTGGATTTTGGTTATTTCTGACTTTTTGTTATTATAGTCCACCCTTTGAGAAACATCTTTTTTTCACTGGATGTTTCTTATTTATGTGGTAGTCTCACTACTGTCACTCTCTGGAAAGCCGATTGTGGACCACAGAGCATTTGCATTCTACATGTGGACTGGATGCCTGCCTAGGAAGGAAGTAAAGTCTCCATTTCTGCTAGAAGATTGTGAGCACTCATTTTACACCTTGTATTGCTCATATGTTAAATGTTTGGCCTAGTGGGCACAAAAATGAGATTGACTATCTCTTGGTATATTTTTATTAGCTACTTGGCATTTCTTCTTTTGTGAATTGCCTGTTGAATCATTTTGCTTCTTTCTGTCTTACAGTGTGTATCTTTTTCTTTATTTTTTAAACCTTTGGCTTTTAGATCTATTGACTCTTTGTTGTTGAGGTTCCAGTTAGTTTTTTTGCTCCAGACTTTTTAAACAACTAGTTACTGTTATTTAGTAATGGCGGTGGTTAAATAAAATGTTTACCTTTCTAAAATATTTACATTTTTGTGTTTTGTATTTTTTCCCTCATACTTTAAAAGACTTCCCCACGTTAAGAATTTATAATGAAATGGCAACTTGCAGAATAACAGAAAATGTTTGCAAATTATATATGGCTGCTCAGGGGTTAGTATTTAGAACATGTAAAGAACTCCCACAAAATAACAACAAACGTAGCTCTGCTGAAAAAGGGCAAAGGCAGAATGCTACTTGAGTAGACATTTGTTCAAAAAGGTGCGCAAATGGCCAACAAACATCTATCTGAATGGTGTTCAGCATCACCAATGATTAGAGAAATGCAGTTCCAAACCACAAGAATATAGCATTTTTCACCCATTAGTATGGCTACTATTTTTAAAAAAGAGAGAGAAAATGCCAAGTGTGGTGATAATATGAAGTAATTGGAACCCAACTGTTGATGTAGCTGCTATGGCACATAGTACAGTGGTTCCTCAAAGAAAATTAGACAAAGAATTGCCATGTGATCTAGCAGCCCCATTTCTGGGTAATTATATCCAAAAGAATTCAAAGCAACATCTTAAAGAGCTGTTTGTACATCCATGTTCACAGCAGTGTTCTTCTTGATAATCAGAAAGTGGAAGCAGCTGAAACGCACATTGATGGAAGAATAGATAAAGTGTGGCAAAACCATATGATAGAATATTATTCAGTCTTAAGGAGAAGGAAATCCTGCCATCCTCCTACAGGGGTGAACCTTGGAGGACATCAAAAAAGACACTGTATCAGTGTCTGCTTATATGGGGTTTCTAAGTCAAACCTAGAAACATGGCTGAGAGTGGTGCTCGCCAGGGGCTGGAAGAAAGTGAATAGGAAGTGGTTCAGTGGCCACTGAGTTTCCATTTTGCAAAATGAAAAACTTCTGGAGATCAGCTGCACAACAATATGAATATACTTAACACTGCTGGGCTGTATACTTCAAATAGTTAAGGTAGTAAAATGTAGTTAAACATTTATATAACCAGTACGTCAACACTTGTATCTTCTAGAAATATGCACACAAGAAATACCAACTCCTGTAGACCTTGGAATATGTGCCATAGTAGACTTGTTTGTAATATGAAATACTTGTAAGCAGATAACAGTTATAGAAATATTCATGTCTATTTCTTCTATTGTCCGATATAGATTTTCTTATATTTAAGTGATTTATTCATCTAGAATATATTTGGTTTAAAGGAGGGGCACAAGGATCAAGCTCTGCTTTTTCTAAATGGTGAGCTACTTGCTGTAACACCAATAACTGAATGATTGATCGATCTTTTGCTCCCTGATTTGGGATGTCATCTTTATTTTATATTGAATTTCCATTTACTTAGGTCTGTTTCTGGACTGTCTTGTGTTCTTTTGATGTACAGGGGTCACCCTGTTTTAATTCAGTGACTTTAAAATAAACATCAATACTAGAATCCTATCTTAAGAGCAGACTTAGGAGGCAGCATATAAATCACTACCTGTGGTGCCAAGATGGGGCAGCTTTCTTTGCTGGGTGACTTGCCGTAGGAAGTGCAGGTTGGAGATTGGAGCCCAAAGCCTCTGGAGTTCCTTTCTCAGTGTGCTACCTCTTCAGGAGGCATAGACATCTTTCCCTAACTAAGTATCACAAGAATGAAGTTGTACTTATTGAATTGGATAGGAACCAATAGTCATGGGTTATCCAAAATATTCCCCTGACTGCAGTCAGGTGTATGCTAATATGTATTTGTTTTAATAAGTTATCCACTTACCAGTCCAATTATTTAAATGCAGGATGACCAAAAATTGCATATTTTTCATTAGTTCTTATAATAAGAAATATAAAAACAACAATTTTATCAAATTTATTCAGTACAAGAATCGACTAGCTGAAATGATATCTGCCTGAGCAGCGCTCAGGAAGTATGTTAACATATTGCCTGAGTGATGCTTGGGGTAGATTGTTAAGTGGTTAATTTTAAAATAGCGAATCTATTGATATTACAGAGAAATCAGAAAATAAGAAAATAATTGTCTTAAATAAATTTTAACTTCCCTTATTCACTTTGAAAATTTTGGTGCATTTTCTTCTAGTTATTTTATAAGCATATTTTTTATTATTTAAATGATAATAGAGTTTTGCTTCTGCATTTCCTTTCTCCTATCTTTTCTTTTTAGCCACTTCGTTTTCCCTAATATCATTTTTCAAGACTAATAGAGAGGAGAATAAACAGTTTATTTAACCTGTACTTCATTGTTGGACACTTAGGTTCTGATTTTTTATTTCTATAAAATTACAGTAATGAGCATCTTCTATATATAAAATATTTTGATATTTTAAAATTGATCTCCTATAGTTATATTCTCAAAAAAAGATTACTGGGTTGAGGGTATCTGTGAGTTAACATACTTCCATATACAGTATGCTGTCTCTTTTCTGACATTTATTGGTACTAGGCTTTGGCAATCTCCATTGACTTGGAAAAGAAATGAATTCTTTCAAAAATGGTCTTATTGACTATTATGAAAGGGGTTTATATTCAATGAGGAATGCTTAGAAAATATATGCAAAAAAGGAGAGACTTGATAATTCCACACCTCACCAAGATGGTCTCCATTAATTTCATGTTTGTTCTTGCATTAGCTTTTTATACAAATATTAATTTTTCAGTAAATTCTTTTTTGGTGATACTCAAGATGAACCCAGGGCCTCACATATGCTAGGGAAGCACTTTGCCACTGAACTGTATGCCTAGTAAATTGCTTTTAGTTTCATACCAGAATCCTCTGATAACTGGTGTTTCTGCATTTATGCTAGAAACTCATTTTTGGGCGATGATCATGTTTTTGAATTTATACACTCACCCGTCTGTCACATATTGGTGCCATCTATGGGTGATGACTCTTGATGGGAGCCAAGGTGCTGAATCAATTTGAATTCTGTTCACAGGCATCTGTAATACACTGCAGGAAGACCAGTGCTCTGAGACTGGTTGCCAGGGGTAGTGGAGGGAGAGATGAATCCTGGTAAAGAAAATCCAGGGCAACTTCTGGAAGGAAGAAGCATTTGAGTTTGGCTTTGTATTTGTGATTATGATTGTATTAAATGTATGGGAGAGAGGGAGGGAGGAAAGGAAAGAGGGAAAGAGGGAGGGGGAGGACATTCTGAAAATATTATATAGGCACTGTATTACTGCCCAGTGACAAGTTCTGTCTCCTTACTCGTTACTCTTTACTCCCTTTTATGACTCAATAGAATTTTGTAGTTTTCCAGCTAAATTTTCAGTACTTCTAAGTGTATTCCAGGATATTTGGTATTTTTGCTGCAGTTTTGAATGGGATCGTTTCCCTCATTGTGTCTCTTCCCTGATTAATATGGGTATATTGGAAAGCTATTGGTGTTTTTGTGGTTTCTTTTTTTGGTAGATAGCATATTATCTTTAGTTCCAGTGGTTCCTTTGGTTTACAGGTAGGTGATAATATCATATGCAAATAATGTTCATTTTCCTTTTCCATCTTTTCCTCCTTATATTATGCATCAACTAGATCTTCAAGAGCAATTTGAATAATAGCAGGGCTAATAAATATTCTTGTATTGTCTTCTTTCTTATTTTAGTGGCAAAGATTCTAGTGTTTTGTGATCATGTGTGTTTTATTTTGGTTTCAGAAATACATTCTTTATCACTAAACATCCTTCTGAGTTGCTAAATTGTTTATTTTTAAAATTTTGTCAAGGTCGTGGTGAGTGGTAAGATATAGGTGTGAGTTTCACTTTTTTGTGTTTGAATTTTTTTCATTGCAAAGGAGGGCGAATAATTCCCCTCCCCCACTATAAAGCTTTTTAGTAATAAGGGTGGAGAAGGATGATGAATTTTTAACAAATGCCTTTTCATTATGTACCCGGATGGCCATATGGTTTTCTTCCTTTGATCTGCTGATGTGATGAATTATATTAATAGATTTCCTAATATTAAACTATCCTGGAAGGAACCCATTTTACTCATAGTGTTTCATTCTTTTAATATATTCTGGGTCCATTTTGCAGTATTTTGTGTCTATATTTATTAGGGAGATTGCCCTGCAGTTTTATTTTTAGTGTGTTGTTTTTGCCATTTTTTAATAGAGACTATGCTAGTGTAGTGGGTTATAAATTGGAAAGTTTTCCATTATTTTCAATGATCTGGAACATGGAGGGTAAAAATATTTCAGATTGTGTACTTATTAGTAGTGGCTGCAGAGATGGGCATGTTGAGAAGGATTCTGAGGCCTCGTCATGTGTAAACAATTTATTGTCTTGTAAGAGTATAGGAAATGAGAGTTTAAGTGTGCATGCCAGATGCTTATTTGTAGTCCCTACCCGGAATGATTTATATTGCACAGGAATTATGTATCTTTTGAAAGTTTAAAATAACTTGCCATTTAAACTTGCCATTAAAACTTAGGTTTGAGGGGATATTATTTTCCACCGTAACCCATTCTTTTTTGACTTTGACTTTGCTCTTCTTGAGACAATTTTGGAATTTCTTAGAAACATACTCATTTCATCAGGATTTGAACTATTTTTGCACAGAACAGAAGATGATGTTATTTTTAGAAATGTCCTCTCTATGGTTATGTTTCCTAATCTGAATTTTTTTTTTTTTTTTTTTTTTT
>PVJO010010865.1:0-62275 GCA_004026905.1 Hystrix cristata | reverse complement strand
AAAAAAAGAAAATTGGTATTTATTCACAATGGAGTACTACTCTGCCATAAAGGAGGATAAACTTAAAGCATTTTTAGGTAAATTGGTGCACTTTGAGACTATAATGTTAAGTGAAATAAATCAGACACACAAGTTTAAACATTGCGTGGTTTCTCTAAGAAACCCAAAATATATATAAAGATCAAAATAAAAGATAATAGGAAGAAAATCTTTTTCAGATGGAAAGGGGAGTAAAAGATGGAGGGAAGGAGGAAGAAGGGAAGGGAAATGGGTTTTTAATAAAGAGAGAATTGAAGAAAAAATGGAAATAGAGCTTTTGCAAAGGAGAAGGGGAACAAAATTTGAAGCAAGCAGGGAGGGATGGGAGGGGAAGGGCACAAAAAAAGAAATAAGATGTGTTATATACATGTACAAACTCTCCACAATAGACATAATCATTATGTACTACAAATACATACTAATAAAATTTTTACCCTCTTAAAATTTCTAAGTATATTTCAAAGGTATTTAATACCTTTGTAAGGTTGTATAGCCGTCGCTGCCATCCATCTCCATTAATTCTTTAATACTACAAAAATTAAACTCTGCATGCATTAAATAATGACTCTCCCCCACCGCAGACCCTGATTATCACTGTTCTAGTTCCTAGTGTCTGTCCCCATGATTCTGACTGTTCTAAGAACTCAATACAAGAGGATCATGCAGAAAGTGTCTTTTTTTTTTTTTTTGGCTGACAGTAATATAAATATGATGATCTCAAGGTTTATCTATATTGTAGCATTTATCAAAATATCATTTATTTCTAAGCACATTCCATACTTTACTTATCCAATCATCTGAACAGACATTTGGGTTGCTTCCACATTTTAACTTTGTGCATGATACATTAAAAAAAAAAAGAGTGTACAAGTATTTCTTTGCAATTTCCTGCCAATTATTTTGGGAGTACATCACAAGTGAAATTGCTAAATCATATAATAATTATATTTTTAATTGTTTTGCAGAAGAGAGATACTGTTTTTACAGCAGCTGTAACATTTTGTATTCCTACGAGCAGAGTGCAAGGGTTCTACTTTTATCCACACTTTTGATAATAATATTTTCGCTTTTTGATAGTAGTTATTAAAAATGCATGAGGTGGTATCTTATTGTAGTTTTGGTTTACACGTCCTTAAAGATTAGTGATGCTGAATAACTTTTCATGCATTTATTGACTTTTGGTATATATTTTTTTAAAATGTCTGAGTTCCTTCCCCTTTTTGAATTAGATTGGATTTTTTGTTACTAGTGATATTGTTGCTGAGTTTTGAGAGATATCTGTATACCCCGAATAGTAATCCCCGATCAAATATATGATTAACAAAATTTTCTCCCATTCTGTAAGCTGTATTTCTGCACTGTTGATGTTGTCTATTGGTGCACAATTTGTTTTAATTTTCATGAAATCCAATTTGTCTATTCTATTATTGTCTGTAACTTTGGGGTCACTTCCCAGGAGTTAGTACTGAATCCAACATCATGATGTTTTGCCCTGTATTTTTCTAACATTTTTATTGTGTTAGCTCATATGTTCAGACATTGGATTCATTTTGAGTTAATTTTGTGCGTGGTATTAGCCAAAGGTTCAACATCTTTCTTTTATGTGTAGATGTTGAATTTTCCCAGTACAATTCTTGAAAAATCTGCCCTTAACCTTTTGGATAATCTTGGTACTCCTGTCAAAAATCACTTGATCATAAGTATGAGAGTTTATATCTGAGCTCTCTATTCTATACCATCACTTTACATGTCTGCCTTTATTCTTGTAACACACTACATTTTTGGATTAATGTGGTTTGCATTAAATTTGAAATCAGGCTGGGCATGGTGGTGCACACCTGTAATCCCAGCACTTGGGAGGTTGAGTCAGGAAGATCACCATGGGTTTGAGGCCAGCCCGGACTGCACAGTGAATTTAAGGCCACCCTGAACTGCACAGTAACACCCTGTCTAAAAAAATAAGTTTCCAAATCAAGAACTCTGAGTCTCCCCCCTGCCCATTTTATTCTTTTTCAAGACTTGACTATTCAGACTAACTCCTTTAAGATCTTATATGAATATTAGGGTAGGTTTTTATACTTCTGCAAAAAAAAAAATATGGGATCCATAAACATGTCTTTTTATTTTCTTTCATCTATATTTAGTTTTCCTCTTATAAGGATTTCATAACTCTAGTCAAATTCAACCCTAAGGATTTACTCGGTTTGACATTACTGTGAATAGGACTGTTCACTGCTAGTTTATAGAAATGCAACTAATTTTTGTGTGTTTTCTTGGTATCCTGTAACTTGAAGAATTCAATTGTTAGTTCTAACAGGGCTTTCTTTCTTGAATGTGAAATCTTTATAATATTTTCTACACATAACATCAGATCATCTATAAACAGTTTAGTAGTAATGTTACTTCTTTCTTTACAACTCGTATGCCTTTATTTTTATTTATTGCCTAATTGCTCTGGCTAGAACTTCCAGTTCTATATTGAATAAAGTTAGAAAAGCTGGCCTTGCTTTGTTCTTTATTTTAGAGAAAAAAACAAATTCACCATTTAAATGATATTTACAGTGGGCTTTTCATTTATGGCCTTTATTATGTAGAGAAGGCTTCCTACTATTTCTAATTTTTAAGTGTTTTTATCTCCATTTCAGTTATTATAATTCTTCAACCCCAGAATTTGCTTTTGCCTTCCTTTTAGATTTTCTGTATCTTAACTGATATTTCCTTTTTTCTTTAATGAAACATTTTATGGACTTCCACCATATCTGTTTAGTACTTTGTGCGTCTTTAAAACAGTTCTTTAAAGTCTTCGTCTACAAGTTTTGCTATCATGTTTTTGTCAGGGACATTTTTCTGATGATTTTCATCCTGTAAATACTTCACACTTTGCTAATTCTTTTTATACAGTGTTTCTGTTGAAAACTAGACATTTGCATCTAGAAATCGATTATTTTCCTTTTCCACACTTTTGGGGGATTTTTAATGTTACTGTAGCCTTTCTCTATGCCAGTAATCAGCATGGTATAAACTCAAAGTCCTCCCAGATCTTTTCTTAGCCTTTATGTTCCCTGGGCCTGGATAATCACTTATTTTATGCAGCAAAATAATTTTTCAATATCTTTGTTTTGTGTATCTGGCTCCCAAAATAATAAGAGAGAAAAACGAAGGGAGGAGAGACCATCAGACTTTGAAGTCCACTGGCAGATACTTTGGTCAGGCAAGATGGGCTTGCAACAATGAGAAGAGATGCAAGAACAAACGGCACCCGCCTCATCTATGCACCTCCATGGTCAGAAGCAACAGTCAGCAATCATAACATTGATCCCTGAAGTTTAGAGGACATGGATTTTTTTTTTTTTTAATTCCCATTTTGCCTTGAACAAGATTGCTCTGGGAATATGTGCACAGGGGCCCATAACAGGCTGAGGGATGGGGCTGGATAGCTGCTACTGTGCCAAGAACTAAAGTAGACCAAAATTAACCACAGTTTACCATCTAGAAGTTTTAAGACTTCAATAGACTGTAGCGGTCCAAAGGAATTACATCAGCCAGATTCAGCGAGTGTAATCGCTGTCTCGGTGGGTAGAGTCACCTTGCTTCCTGTTCCGCCATCTTTCCAGAATCGGCTTTCATTAGCCACTACGTTTTACCATATTTTTATCCAGTAATAGTAAGTGGAAAAACCACCACTGCTCTTAACAAAATGGAAAGCTTCCCTTGTGTTATTGAAACAAATAAATATGGGAAGACATAACTTTAAAACATTAGTTGGGAACAGAGCTGGACACATATATCCTCAGTGCCGGTCTTAGAGCAGAATTTATATCCTCAGTAGAGATGAAATTCATTTTCAATGCAAGGGAAAAGACCCAGGTGGACACCTTTTCCCATTCTTGGGGATTTCCTCTTGTTTATAGCTTTGTTTTGTTTTGTTTGTTTGTTTTCTTGTTCATAGTTTGAAAAGTGTAACTTTGCAATAGACTGTCCTCATGGATATTTCCGGGCACATGTCTCAAGGCATTTTCTCTAAGCTTTCTCTCTAATGACTGTCAACCTTGACCCTCCCATCACACACTACACATTTTGCCAAGATTCATTTCTTTTTCTTACCACCTGCACCTCCTCACTGTTCACTTTGGTAGACTTGATGAGCATTAATAATTTATTCATTCAGAAGAAGTTGGTAAGTTTATTATTAGCAAGTATACTTCAAAATTCCTTAGGATCATGTATCAACACATCTATTTCCTTTAGCTCATGAATAAAATAACAGGAAGGATTTTACCCAAGTAACTTACTAGGTCAACCTTTAGAAGAGAAATAAAATTGGTTAAAATCTGGTTTGGGTTTTTAGCTCTACTCAGAAATATTCTTTTTTACTTTTTTTATTGGAAGCTTGATGCAAGAGATACTGGAAAGTTTTCTGTGCATTAATGTGCAAAATAGTCATGCAGTCGCATGTGAGGAATATATAAGCGATTAAAATATATTTCAAAAATTATTAGAGTAAAAGACAATAGTCCCCCTCAGAATAGTTTTACTTGTTACACACACACACACACACACACACACACACACACACACCCTTATCTTTTCTGCCACTTTCTGAAGAAGTCCAAGAAGTCCTCTCTCATGTGTTCTTTATGAGGTATGATTAAAAATACAGTGAAGGCTGCTGCAGAGGGCCGCGCGACAGAAAGACAGGCTACTAAAGACATTAGAGCGTGTCCTCAGGGGCCTCATTCGCCAGATCTGCCACCTTGAGACTTCTGTCTCTTCTGACTCCAAAGTCAGTATGACGATGGAAGGTAAATGTTTTGAATTGATTCAGGACATCCTGAGACAGCGAGGACAGAGCAACTAAAGTCACGAAAGCCTCCAGAACTATTTTAGAAAGTGGCATGAATGATGGGATAAGTGTGTTTAATGTGAAAAGGAGTATTTTGATGGGATTAAAAACAATGTGGCTTTTGCTGTAATAATTATTTTTTGCATTTCAACACTCATCATGTTTTCAATCACGCCTGTATTCAAAGATTAACACTCACATTCATATGGCATCTCCAAATCTGTTTTGATGATGACATTTAATACTTGAAAAACTTTATACTGCAGCTAATTCTAATGCAATTGCTATCTATCTATCCACATTTATAACCCTGGCCATGCCATTTATGGATAAAATAATGAAATTTCACAGAGGATTAATTTAATATTCTCAGAGGAACTTCCCGTATCTGTTGTTTTTTCAGCTACCCAACATGGCTGTATAAAGGAGGGATGAAAATTCTTGCAAAAGAAAATCCTATCCCCTTACATGGGTTAAATCCGAAACAGCAAAGTGATATCCCTCTTCCAGGTTTCTCAGATGGAAAAATGCCCACTTATCACCAGCCCTTTTTTGCCCTACATAAGACACAGGTAATGAGATATTGCCTCTCATTTTCGAGACGAATGTGTTAGAAAGCCGATAGGATCGAATAACAATTTGCGATTTGTTGGGCTGTGTAGTTCAGTACTACTTTTAAGTCATTGTCACAAAACAATGGCAAACTATGGCTGAAAGTGAAAAATATTAATAGTAATTTGTGTCTTGAAAGTGCTAGCAGGCACTCCTTGGTTTTTATGTGGTCTCTGGGTGTATAGCATCTACAGTTATATGTGTTTATAAAGTGAAGCAAAGAGCACAGGTATTTGTCTGAGAGAATTGCACAAAATTGTTTGGGAAGTTTCTCTAGATAATTATAGAGCTGAGAAGGACACAACCCACAACACACATTACATCTGACTTTTCGTCCTGTCTTAAAAATAAACTATTATACCATTCTCATCTCAGCCTCTCTCCCTTTTTGACATTTTCCAATCTTTCTCCTCTCTAATGACACAGCCATGTACATGATAGATCTCTGAACATAATGGACACAACTAGCACATTCTCATTCAATTATGAACAAAAATGTAAATGGCTAGAAACATATGCTTGTGCTCATATGAAATATGTTTATGGGATTATTTTAGTTTGGTTTGGTTTGATTTGATTTAAATTAGGTTTTCCTGATTGAGGTTGTGTTTCATTTTTCTAGCCCATGGAAGAAATCTCCAAGGTGTATTTATTAGGCAATTAATCTCGTGCTTACTATTCATTGTGATAGAATTTTTTGAAGTGGGTATAATTTTCATGCTTCCTCTTTACGCACCACTACAAAATATCCTCTATCCAATCAACACTTACCTCTGATCTATGATGTGTAACTGAATCTGTTAGTGAAGTTATCTGTTCTTGCTAAAAATAAGTGCATACAGATTCCAGAGATAATTAGCTTATACTCCATAGTCACTGTTATTTTTTCCTATAAAGAACTCAAGGTGTTATTCTCAAACCACTTAAGGAGTAAGTCTTTCTGCCACCTTCTCCTTTAATAGCAATAACTAGCATTAGTATCACCATCGTCACTTTTGGGGAGAGGGCTGCCAAATGTTAAACATTGTTCTTTATGGAGAAGATATTAGCTCTAATTTATAGATGAAGAAATTATAGTCGCTCACATAGTGGAAATAACAAAATTATTAGTATCAGAAAGATTTGGACTCACTCTCTGCCCTTTTGAAGCTGTGTTATGATTTTACAGATCATTGTCTCTCTTTGATTTTGAGTGTAATAAAAACATTTAGTTTGAGGTTATCACAAGAAAAAAAAAAACAAATGAAAATAAAAGAAAATATTTTTTTTTTAAGAAAACAGATACCTAAACTTTATTTTTCTTCCAGGCAACTAAACTATTATAAAAATGACTTAGACGAATCAGATGAAATTTAACTTCTGATTTTTTTCTTTGAATTTTAATACAATAATTATTCTCACTGATATGTAAGAGCTTTTAACGAACCAAGGAATGGATTTTGTGTGTTTTATAAATGCATCTAAATTCTAAGCTGCCTAACAATGTAGTTTTTCTCTTCATTTAAAGCTTTATAAAAATTATGACTGAATCTCTAGTTAATCAACTATTTTGCTCATTTCAATTTAAATCATTTTCTTATAGAAGAAAGCCTAAGTATTAACTGGATGGCGCTTGATCCGAAGTGATTATGCCTCTTGGCATCCTTCCTTTTTAAATGAAGTTCTGTTAATTTTATCCACCAACACTTTTAAATCAAGACATTTAACTGACACTAATTCACAATTAATAGAAAAGGACACAGCGGGGTATACAAGGGATCTTTATAATTTCAGTCATGAAAAGGCAATGTGCATATCCAGTCCTCAAGGATTAGAGGAAGACATCAGTCCAGATGTGAAATACTCTTTGGTAAGATTTCTAAACACTTTATCTGTCCTTGCAAATGAGGCATCTTTGAAATAACCCCTGAGAAGAAGTATAGGCAATAAAATATCACCTTCTTTGTCTACTGAGGCAACCTTTTGTGATTAGAACCTCCTAACTTTCTAATTTAGCAGGTCTCTGTCATATCCTGATTCCAGCAAGAAAGAGCTAGGTGGGTATCAATGTGTAATAAATAGCTCACACTACCAAATAACCTGCCCTTTTCATCTTCTGTTCTCACATGATCACAGTAATGCAGGGAGAATATTATTTTATGCTCAGGGTTTCTTTTTCTTCTGAAAACTTCAACGTGAATCTATCATTAAATTTGAGTAGCCGTCATTTTTTGTCCAAAACTCCAGTGAGGATGTGGGTCATGACTGTCTAAGTGGCAAAGGGCTTGACCACTGACAGAATGCTAAGCCTCGGTTCTAGACCTATCCTTAGTCATGGGGACCGTGGGGATGGATTTTACACTAGGGAGTTTCATTAGGAAAGAGATGTTCTTCAAGAGTAGTTTATTTGCTCAAAAATACTCAACACATTTGTTGAGTGCCAGCCATGTGAACTGTAAGCTCTGAGGCAGTTCTCTCACCGTGATCTGTTCTGGGGAAAAAGTATTTTCATTAGAAGGCTGAACCCACAAGTATTGGCGAATTTTTAACACCTGAGATTTTAAAGGCTATTAAAGATTTTAAAGGAGGTTTGTGTTCATGCTAAAGTTTTCCACCTGGAATTAAATGCTAACAAAGGTTTGAGAGTCAAGAACACAGCCAATTCCACACCCTGCATCCTGGTAGAGAATACTTGCTTAGAAAAGAATTCACTAGAAACATGGTCTGCCCTAGTCTGGAGTGTCTTAAAGGAGGATATTCACAATTTCCTGCAGGGGTTCAGACTCAAGTTCTGTTATGTAAATTCCTATCCCACTGTTTCCTCAAATTTTACAAAGAATATTTTCCTTCTCCTTTCTGGACTTACCCTCTTCCAAGTTTGCTCCTTATGTAACACTTACCCCATTCCACTGTCATTTCCACATAACTGTGGTTTGGCGATTGATACCGAAACAATTTCTGAAGAGTCATCAGGCCAAGTCCCTTCTGTCCTTTGGGAAGCAACTTCATGATTATCATAAATTGACTAGACTGTCTGTAATTTATGTCACATATAAATCAAGAGTAAGTACGTGCTTGGAGTAAACTATAAGGCTGAGAAAATCACATTTAAATAACCATGCATGAGTCTCTCTTGTTATCAGTTCTCTAAATTATTACCTTGTTGATAAGTGGCACTAAGAGTTCTGCCATTTAATCATTATCTGCTTTCTTTTGTCATGTAATAAAATGTAGTTTTTGGCTCAATTTTCTTTCATTTGTATATTAAAAGATTCTTTGCTGTCAACCTTTGACACTGCATTTCAGCTCTGACTTCACCTTTCCTGATCAAGAGAACTTAGATTTTATTTTTTCTCAGAATGCCCATGCCATGGTTTAGATCTAGAATGTCCCCCTAAACTTTCACAGGTTCAGAGGCTGGGCTTTTGGAAGGTGCTTGGATTGTGGAGGCTGTATATTCATCAGTACATTCATCTATTAATGAGTTCAACAGCTGAATGTGTTGTTAGGAGCCAGAGCCTGGTTGCAAGAGGCAGGTCACTGCGGGCATCACCTGGCAGGATGTATCTCCCTCCTGGCTCCTCCATTGGCTCTCCGTTTCCTGTCTGCCATGATGCGAGCAGCTTTCTTCCACCCAGACCCTTCTTCCATCATGCTCTTTGTGACCTGGAGCCAGCCAATTATGCACTGAATCCTCTAAAATCTATGAGCCAAGATAAACCTCTTCTCCTTTAAGTTATGGGTGCTGGGTATTGTGTCCCAGCAATGACAAAGTGACTAAGACAGCTCACTTACAAATTACATGAAATGATCAGCAGAGGTGGCCTTGGGTGATGAGCATATGTCTATGCTGTTCAAATGCATGTACTTCAGCACAGGGAAAATTCATTTTTAATCCATTAACTTAACAATTAGCACTTTAAAGGCAAGGATTCTCTCTCTCTCTCTCTCTCTCTCTCTCTCTCTCTCTCTCTCTCTCTCTCTCTCTCTCTCTCTCTCTCTCTCTCTCCCCCCCCATCTTAGTGATGGATAGAGAGCTAAATATTTTGTGAATGCACTGAGGAAAGGTGCTGGCATACTTTGAAGAAATAGTAATATAATAATAATAAAACCTTCCATTCTCTTTTCCAGTTTTCTAATCTAAACTCTGTATCTTTCTATCAATCATTCTTATGGTTCCCCTCAGCTCCCTTCATTTCAATCGTATTCTTCCCCTAAGAAAATGAACAAACCAATGTCAATTTTCAGGTGGCAATCTCATGCATTTCCATGGCTTTATTTACTGTGTATGCAAGTGACAGCCAGCTCACTCTATCAATCATAGAGGTAAATTCCCATAAGTCCCCAAGATGCTTCGATTTATTATTCCTGGACTATTTCTTTTGAAAGATTTATCAATGAAACAGTGTTTCAGCGAAACCTAACAATCCTTGCATTGAGGTCCACTCAATCATTCAGACATTCTAAGGAATCACATTTGTGAAACCTCTTGATGCATAGAATAATGCAAAGAGAGGAATAAAATTATGCTGAATTTGCACTAGTGGGAAAGCCATGAATGACAGAGACTAAAAGCACAGGCTCTGGATCTACAATGTCTAGGTTCAAATCACAACCCATCAATTACTGGCTGTAGGATGAGAGTGAGTATCTGAATCTCCAGTTTTCTCCTTTAAAAAAAATGTGAGAATACCTACCTCACAAGACTACTAAGAAAATCAAATGAGATTATGTATGTAAGTATGAAACCTCATGAGATGTCTGGACCATGTTTCAGGCTTCTAAAATTATAACTATAGCTATTCTTAAAAACACTATGTTGGTCACCTTTCTACCACTGTAATGAAAATCCCTGACATAAACAACCTAAAGAAGAAACAATTTGTTTCAGCTTCCGGTATCAAAGGTTTCCATCCATGGTCAGCCAGCTCCATTGATTGTAACCCTGTGGTGAGGGAGAATATCAAAGCTATCAAAGCGAGTGGGAGCACAAGGTAGCCCAAGGCTGCTTACCTCAGGGCAGCTGGGAAGGTAAAAGAGAAATCGCTCTTATAATAATCCCCTCCCCCGAACTCACTAAGCTATAAATCCATAAATGTTTTGATTCATTCATGAAGCCTGAACTTCATGATCCAATCTCCTCCCAAAGGCCCCACATCTGGATGCAGCTATATCTGAGACTAAACCCTCATTCACATGAGACTTTGGAGAACATTTAAGAGTCAAACCATGACAGACTGCACTGTGATCAGCCTCATTTTGAAAAAGCTTGGCATTCCATTCTAGAGATAATTTTAGTTAAATCGCATTTTTCAAGATGTCTCTACTACATAGTAAATGCTTGCATATTATCAGACTTCGGCAATCTTTTCTTGCTACATGCAGCCTTACCGAGGGTAGGAGGGTGTTCCTGTTGTACTTTGCATTAGACAGGATTTTAAAATGTATAACCTGAATCATAGGCTATATGTTAATTAGTACAAAAGCCAAAGGGCTACTTGATTGTAAGTTCAACTTGAAAATTTCAATTTATTTCTCAGTTCAGTGCATAGTAATATCAGTAGCTAATATTAATCGAGTGATTTCTCTTTGCCAGCACTAGATTCCCTTGCACAAGTTTTTCCTAATTTAGGGAAAGGGTCAGGAAAGTTCCAGGGATAATAATCTTGGGACAACCAATAATTATCACCTTTCTTTTCAAATCAGTCAGAATTCAAGCTCTCCTTTGACTTTGGATATGCCAACATCTGGCAGCGACTTCGACAACTATTTCTCACCAGGCCGTTTTTAACTCCCTAATTTTCCCTTTGCTCTGAAGACTGTGTTTTCATGAGTTCCTCACCGACATATAAAAGCTTTAAATTTCAATGGATTTCCCCAGTCAGATAAGAATTTTTGGGGACCAGCTGTGCTATTGTGATGGTCACTGCCACCATCACAAGGGCATTCCTTATAGTCCAATTTTTAATTAATGTAATGACAAAGCAGAGAAATATGAGACGGTTAGAACTGTTAACCCTAAACTATAAATCTGAAAGATTATACATAAAGTATCTAATGGGCTGTGCAGGATTGAAAGCAGTCATTTCATTGAGGGAGAATGTCTAAAGATCTTACTTCGAATCCTGATGACACAATAGGTCTGGATGCCAGCATTTTAGAGTAATACCTGACTGCTAAACATTTAACTAGAAATCATTGCCCATGGAGAGGTAGGAATCATGGGAAATGTCACTATGAGGAAAATATTAAAAGCCAAAAAAGTCAAAACCCATAAGACATAAACTCATCTAGTTGGACTTTGCTCTCCAGAGGAATTGTGAATTCAGATGGTAATTGGATGACCTCAGCTTTTTCCAAGTTTAGGGAAAGTTCTCTAGCTCTGCTGGTATTGCTTATAGTACTGCATGATTAGATATCAAAGTCCCTTACAGTGAAGCCTCTTTGTATAACAGAAAGGTTTCTAGGTTCCAAATGATGGCCCCTCTTGTTCAAGCTGCATTCAAGGGGATACAATTTCATAATAGTACTGATGGTACAATTTGTAGGGTTGGAGCCAAACATAGGATCTATCTTAACAAAATTCAACTCTCTCATTTGTTGTTTTTGAAATAATAATCTTACAAATGAAAAACCAGTCAAAGAGATCACAGGTTAACTATATTAGTTTTCTTGTTTCTATCAACAATAGGATAGAAATTACCTATGAATATTTTTTAAACATAAGACATCAAGGGAACACTCAACTGATTGAAAAGGCTTCTAGGACTATTGTCCTAGAAATAAAGCCTAAGATATCACCAGGATATTAAATCTTTCTAAATAATTTTAACTTAACTTTCCAACTTTTTTTTTTGTCATTTTGAGCCATCTCAAAATGTGAGCTACAGGCCTTTGACTAGAAACTCCAGCCCTCCAGCCGTAGATAGTCATTCTGCATTCTTCCACCCCTGATTCTGCCGATGGCCAGTGTAACTCTACCAAGTAAATACATAAATAATCATAAATCTATTCCTGTAGTGAACCCTAATACACACTTCTTCTAAGAAGAGATTTTATTAAAACCCTTTAGTAATTTCCCACCTGATTATGAAATTTGGCCCCAATTTTATTCTTCTTCAAACGCTTCACCTTTCATTCATTCCACAAACAAGTTTTAAGCACTTAATGAAAACTAGACACCACACAAGACCCTGAAGGGCGAAGACTACAGTTCCCAGACATAGGAAGCTTACAATCTAGTAAGTCATCCAGCCACATAGAAAACAAGAGTAATTCAGTATGATAAGCCTGATGATGCAGCATCTTAGCTCAGTGGTAGCATCAAGAAGAAAAGGACTTTGTTGAGAAATCAGTGATGGCACCTCTGAGAAGATGTTTAAAACAGTTCTGGGATTTTCAATACATGTTTCCAAGCATGTGTAACTGAAAATAAGAGAATAAGAGATGGGTGAGGGCTCTTACAAGCAGAGGAAATCACACAGATAAGAGCAGAGACGAGAAAATTTGATCTGTTGCAAGAAGTATACATGGTTCTATAAGATAGAATAGAAAAAGGGCACCACCGTGTGTCCATTCAGTAGGCATCTTGGGACAGATGGGAGAACGTGGCCTGTTAGGATGCCCCGCCCAACAGCTGGGACCCTCACCCTAAATTTCTGGTAACAGAAATGATAGCCATACTCCAGAGTGTGAAGTACACACAATAAGAAAGACACGTGTGTTTCTCGGTAGCTCACAACTGCGAAACTTGGAAATTATTACTAGAGAAAAAACTACAGTGATACCTCAGTTGTTGAACTCAAAATTCCTTCCAAATCTGTTTGAACACCAAAAACTTCAAATTTGTGTTCCAACACCAAATGTGTTTTTTCCATAAGAAACAATAGAAAACCAAATAATTAGTTTTGAAGCCAGTTATAAATTCATTTATCCAGGACTTTAACACATGTTACAATGATCTCTTTATCTTGCTTCTCACAGTTCTTAGCTTTACTGCTGGTATCACTAACTTTCTTTGGAGCCATAGTCACAATATTTTATGCAAATAAAATTTTAAAAATGACGAATGTTTTAATGCACTAACACAAGCACTATATATTGTCTGGGTAAGTACAGGGCTTCCAGCTCAGTGCCACCCATTTGTGTCCACGACAAGACTCACTCTGAGCCCATACGGATTTTTTCAATTCAGATTTTTGGCTAGACTACTGAGCAAAGTTACAAACATCGAGTGGCTTTTTTTTCACACTTTGCTCTTTCAATAGTGGAAAGTTCGAGGTTGGAGCTATTTGATAACTGAGGCATCACTGTCAGGTTTCATCTTTGTAGCTCCTGAAATTTCTAGGAAAATGTTAGACACTTTGCATTTCATACGTGTTTACTGAATGGAAGAATGGATGATGAATGAATCAATGAATCAAATGGATGGTAAGTATTAGACAGACTTGGTTAAAAATGTGAAAAGATAAAGAAAAAAAATTTATGAAAACTAGAAACTGGTGTTTAGAATTAAAGACCTACTTCATGGAAAAGCAGTAAGCATCATTCGGTACTACTTTCTAGCTACAAGGATCTACCAACCATGTTGTAGTTCACCAAAATCTAGTAAACTAACAAAATCCTCCCAAGTAGCTACCTAGAACCACTACTAGTAGCCCTTCCATATGGGTAGGCTGCTTTAAAGTGTGGATCTCATTTACACAGATTGTCTAATTCAAGTCTCTTAACAATTTTAAGATTTAGGATTTGACAAGTCAGGAAATAGTCCAAGAAATGTTAATTGACTTGCCAAAAGCAGCAGAATTTCAACACTTATTTGCTTGTGCTGTGCCTGATATTTTTGCTAAAACTCAAGGAAAAATTTGACTTCAGTCCCAGGCATTCACATTTGAATTACAACTTGCAACTCCCAAACTAAGTCAGTTCTTCTCTGGATGATCACAATGTAGGCACTAAGTACCAGTTTGCTACCGATGGAAGCATACAAAATCTGATGAGACTGATCAGGTATAAGTCAGGTTGCCCCACAAATAATTTCCATAGACACAGAAAACCTAATTATTTAAACCACTCCAGACATCCTCAAGTGATCTTCTCCACAAGGAGAAACCAGTGGTGACCTTGGGAAATAAAAAAAACATTGAAAGCAGGTATGTCCTCAGTCAAATCTGGAGTTGACTACAACACCACGTGAATTGAGTGCTATAGATACTCTAAGGAGCTATCACAGGTTGATCTAAATCTGTACATAGATCCTTTGGGAAGTACCCTGATAAGGGAAGAATTTCTCCATGACTTAGTTTTATATTTATTAAAACTTGGAATATTTCTCAAAGTGTTTATAAACAAACTTCTCCAACTGGCAAGAAAAAAAAAGTCAGTCTGTATTTTCTAATCAAGGAGGATGAAAAGGCTGTGAAACTATATCCAGTGCACAAATGTTGTAATTACGATAAATATTTGTCCTTTCTGTTTTCACTACAAACTCAAAAATCCTAGAGTCTGTGTTTGGCACATTCTGAAGATTACAGCCATCTGCTGGGAGACAAAGCTGTCAATTATAAAGCAATCTGGCTTTCCATTCTCTTCCATTTACAGGTTAAATGTGGCCCGATTGATGCAGAATCTTTTTTGCTATTACTAAAAACAGAATGTTCTTGGTAACTTCTGCAGTGTGACCCTATTTTCAGGATCCCAAAAGAGATTCTCAAGTCTCCAAATTTGGGGTTTGAAACTTAAGGCCAATCCTGTCTCTTGTTCGGACTTCATTTAATAAGGTAAACTGCTTTTAGGAAGGATTTGAGCCCTATACTGACTTGAACACAAAAAGAAGGTTTCATTTGGTTAAAGTGTGCTTTAGGCTAAGGAGAGAAATTACTACAAAGAGAAAGAACTAAATGGAGATGGGGTGGGGTCTTCTGTCAGGTTGGAGAATAAACATTTCAAAGGGAGGTTTGTGGTTTTAAAAAGAAATTTCATTGGAACATAAAAACAAAACAGCTAATTTAATAACTTTAGATTCAGCAATACTGAAGAGAGACAGTCCAAATCTTTAGCACAGGCATTTTAGTGTAAGAGGCAGTGGCCCAAACACAGTGGCTATTAAAGACCTAACACAAGTGAAGAGGTCTTTGTTTTGGCCAGATTCCAAGCCAGAAAATTTACTCTGCTTCCTCAAATTCTTCTTGCAGTTTCACTGGAAACAGTTATCTTGTGTTTTGTCTTAGAACAGTTAAATTGCCTTTCAACAGACCGTTCAGATACGCTTATGTTCCTCCGCAGTAGTGAAGATAAGAGTTGGCTTTTTCAACAGACACATAATAGTGGAGAAGAAAAATTTTCTCACCCAGATCTGTGCATGGGTCAGGCCTGAGGAAACCTCTGAAGGGCAGTGTGCCACCTGCTAGCTGTGGGTCCTTGCTTTTAGTAATAATGGAAATTAGAACTAAAGCACAAATTTACAAAGGGAAAAACGTTTGTTTGGAAAGTTAGAGGGAAGGTAGAAAAGAGCTCCAGTATACATGGCTGGAGGGGACATACTTTGATACAGGAGCTCAGGTGCCTCTTCCCCAGAAAGGCAGGAGGCCAGGTTTTAAGGGTTAGCCAATAAAAAAAATAAAAAAAATAATAAAAAAATAAAAATAAAAAGGGCTCTCCAGTGGGCTGGGATCTAGTTGGTCATTGTCTTGGTCCTGGGGTTAGAGTTCTGCAATCTTTATGTTGAGAGTTGGTTTTATTCTCAGGAAAGTATTGTTTCTGTGCTATGAACCTAATGACTTCCCTGAATTTCACTTCCGTGAACTCCAGTGAACATAAATATTAATGTGAACAGTATGCCTTTTCTTCTGCTAATCTATCCTTTGTGAGTTTAATTCACAAACTCCAAGATACGGAACATAAGAGGGAGAGAAGGAATTTTTCTTTCCTGACACCATCCAGAAGTTCGATGCTGTCAGCATTGGGTTCATACAGGAGAAGGAGAAGGAGAAGGACTAGTTGAGATCACAAAACTTATGTAAAAGTATTGTCGATGGAAGCTTTTCTGAGAGTCATGGGTAACAGTACAGACTCAAGGCAATTTGTACCTGCACATCAAGTGAATGGCCAGAGACGACAGAAATAACCAGTGGAGGTGTGGAGTGCATAAATGTGCACCCACTGCCTATTCATCTACAATGTCTATTCTCCATTTCTTTCTTATTCATCACTCTTAACTTCTAATCAGGCCTGATTTTATTCACAATGGCACTATTTAATTGTGCAGGCCAATTAAATGAACGTTCCACACCAGACTCCCTTGCAGCTAGGAAATCATGTAACCTAGCTGTCTAGATAGAAATTGAGAATTCTACTTTTATTGTCAAAAAGAAATAAACTCGGCTGACGTTAACCTTTTGCAATCATTCTTCACTTTTCTTTCGGTTGGAATGAAAATGAAATGTCTAGAGTATAGCAGCCATCTTACAACCATGAAGTTAAAAGTTACTATACAAGGTAAGGATAGTAAACAAAAGGTAGAAGGATCCTAGTTTTTTGTTGTTGTTTTTTTTTTTAATGACTTCCTAGAGCAACTGTATCAATTATGGACTGGCTGCTTCTAGAGTGTTTGTTATGTGAGAAAATTTCTGTTTGCTTTGGACATAGTCAGGGGTTTTGTTGCAAACAATCATCACAATTCCAAGTGATGCAAACTACTTCAGCGAATTTTAATATTAATGAAACAGGCCTATTTTGGAAAAAAAAAATCCTTTAAAGTTCTGATTTTAAAGCTTTGAAGGACCAGCTCAAACTTCTCTGCAGGAATATACACTGTGTGAGCAAATTAAATTTCCCCTTTAAACCACAGATCTATAAAAAAGAGAGAGAGAAAAGCTTACAAATAGACATTTTGGTGATTCACTTACTTTAATTGTCAAAGAACTAGCATTAAGAAATCAGTTCTCTTTATCTAAATTAAGATGCACTGGGTGATATTCCTATAATAATGTTCTCCCTCCTCTGTTGAAGCTCTCTTGTTGCCATGGAGGGTGGAGGTCTGAGTAATACTTCCAGAATTGGCAACACCACGGATGCACCCCCAGAAGTCTGTGCCCTAGTATCCTGGAATAATCAAAGCAGCTGTGACTAGTTCCCTGAATTAACACATTGCAACTATAACAATCCTGTCAGAAAATGCGGTCTTGGCCTAACAGAACGCTACAGAGGAATGAGAGGTTGAATATTGGCAGACCGAGACTTTTCAGTATTCTTCAGAGCTTGCTAACCCTCCCTGGCCGTGACTGTTCTGACACAGGATCTCTAGACAGAGTTGCTGGAAAGCTAAACGAAGAGGAGGAGATATGGACTCCTTAGAGCGCCCTCAGCGCAGCTCCTTGAGCCTTGCTCCGTGGAGGCACCAGGACAGCACACATCCTGCAGGGCCCCTCCACCAGGAGGCGTCCGTCCTCAGCTCTGGGGCTTGGGGAGCCTCTCGCTGCCTCAGTGGGTTTGGAAGGAACCACACGCATCACCGCGTATCGCTTCCCCAAGGCTCATCTGCAGTCAGAAGGGCCGAAGGCTTCCGGTTCCCAGTGGTCCCGGGAAACACCCTGCTCAAACGAAATCCAGGTGAAAGATCGCCAACACTGTACACGCGTCCTCAATTGAACATCTGACTCACGGAGGATGCGCGCACTTGGGTTGCCTGGAGTGGACCGCGGCAGCCGTTTAACAGCCAAAGAGCAACTTTACACAGGGACGCATAGCAAAGGCGAAGAGCAGATCCGATGAAACCGTTAGGGACACTGCAGGCGGCGGGACACAGACAGCCGAGTTATGATTCTGAGGTTAAAGAACACCTAGATTCTCTTAGGCAAAAGCTACCCAGGATGTTTATCACGAATGCCTTGGGTTTTAGTTTCCCGACCTGCTGGTGGAAAAGAAGGCTGTTCTCCAGCAAGACAGCAGCCCCTCGCCTGGAAGCCCTGATTTTCATCCGGCGCCACCTGCCCGGGCCTTGGCTGCCCCCCAGTAAGGCGCCGATGTAGCCAAACCCAGCGGGCCTGTGAGAGTCGCCAGAAACGCAGCAGAAGGTTTTAGGCTTCCTGGCCCCCGGCTGCTGCCATCTGGACTCTCCAACACACCTGTTCGGGCAGAGTCCGTGGCCTGGTTAACAAATGGAAATGTGGCCCAAAACGTTCTGGTCCAGTGGCTGTCACTCGCCTTTACTTTTGAGGGAGTTAATTATGCGACAAGATCATTTCCATGCTCGTTTTCCTTTTCGTTATAAACTCTGGCGGGCGAAAAAAGTGCTTCTCTCTATTTTTTTAAAGCAGGATGAACAGATGTAAGAGTGCTTCCAGTTTCTTAATAAAGGTGACATTAGGCCAGATTTGATATTACACTAAGTCCCACATAACATTTAAAAATGAGTTTTTTCAACCATAAAATTACTAATTGATCTGTCTTGTAAAAAGATAAAGGAAATGAATGCCTATTTGAGTTTCATTTCTGTCAGGCTCCTGATTTCTTATTTTATGTAGTGCAAAATGAATTTTAATGAAGCAGCTTCCAAATTTCAAAATATGCCATTACCCTTTGGAAGTAATTGGCATATTGACTGCCTTTTCCATTCTCAGAGTCTGTCTGACTTTCTAGGCTGGAATTCAACATTCTATTCCACGGATCCTTCTGTATACCATTTGAGAGAAATAAATTAGAATAAGGGGAGGAACTATACCAGAGTGAAGTCACTCGTTTAGCCACTCAACAAACACTCAATAGAACTTCTGCTGTGTATCAGTACAGTACAGTATCTCAACAATGTAAAGTGCAAAATGTGTGAAAAAGCCCTGTCCCTGTGGAGTTTCCACTTTAATATGCTGGGACAATGAAACAAACACACAATTATATCATATTCAAGAGATGATCAACGCTACGAAGGAAGGTGACACATTGGTGGATAGAGAATAACAGAAGGTAAGATATGTATGTGCTATTTTTTTTTTTACACTGGGGAGCCCAGATAGGCCTCTCTAAGGAAATGGTATCTGAGTGCAAACCTGAAAGAAGTAAGAGAGTGAATGATTTAGAGATGAGACTCACAGATAGAATATCCTTCCTTCTACATTTTTCCTTATTTATGTACATCAGGGGAAGGAATGTTTTTCTTACAAACATATCTGGTCACTATCTAATCCAGAAGACTACAGACGATTAGGGGAGTGAACCAAATTTGATCTAGAACTTTTCTATTCAAGCCAGAATATGGCTATGTATGATTTTCACGAATCTGTACAATAACCTACCAATGTGGATGATCTGATCTTGATTTGACACCTGGAGAAACAGAGGCTGAGGGAGAGCAGGTAGCTTGCCAACAGAATGTTCACCGTGCTTATTGCTACATTCCAAACTTCTAGGTTTTGTAGCCTACAATAACAATAGTTTATTTTGCTCATGAATATGTATTCTTAAAAGGGAAGGCTTGTGTCTCTGGCCCATGTGGCATTGGACGGGAAGAGCAATTCAAAGCAGAGGGATCCATTCCCATGACAGCTCACTGCCTGCCTGGCAAGTTGGGGGTCATCTGCTGAGAAATCAGCTGAGCTCAACAGCCTGGGGCATCCATTGCTCTGCATGCTGTCTGGTCTTGCCCACAGCATGGTGACTGGGATCCTCAAACAAGGCTGCTAAGACGGAGAACCCAGTGGGAGAGTATGGCATTATGATGGTGCGTCTTACTGGCTTTAGACCTTCAGGAAGGTGATGACACCCTAATGCATTTCCCCAAGCAGCAGATTGCCTTCTGCATCCATTCGTTCAGTCAGTGAGCATTCCTGTGTGACCAGCACAAGTATAAAATCTGCCTTCTCTGGCGTCCATGCGTACAATTGCATCCTAGCTCTGCTACTCACCTGCTGAAAATATTTAGAATTTGTACTCAATTTCCCTAGGGTTTACTTAATTAATTACAAAATGCCCATATTCAGGAAGATCCAGCGAACTTCTCATGCACCTGATGAAACCAGTAACATCTACCCTTAAAACTCTGGTGTTCACCCCCATGGTGTAAGACAATCAACCGCAAGCAGGGAACCCAAATTAGATGGCCCTTTTTATCCAGAAAAAATTGTCACCCCATGTCTCCAAAGCAGCCCCAAATGCATATATAATGTCTTTCTTCACAGAGGTAACATTTCCGCTGTGGTTCTCTGTACTCCTAACTCAGACTCCCTCTTTTCCTCCAAACCTCCAAACTCAACCATTTTGTTCTTTGGAATGTGTGGTCTATCATCAGAAGAAAACCTATGATCTAAGCACTCCCCTAATCTTCTTTCTCTAAGATAAAGTGAATGGTTCCCTAAAGTCCTCCTTAGTGATATGTATTTCTTCACTGCCACCATCCTAAGATGCACAGGGCTTTTTGGTAGAATAGGTCTCTTTTTGTACTTTGTTACCAGGTATGAATCATTCTTCCCTCCCCATTTCCAAATTCAATGTCCGTTGGAGCAAATACCATCAGACGATGCTGCCCACCAACCCTTCCAAACACAGTCACCTGTCAGAACTCCTAATGGCTTCCTGCCCTTATGCAAGGCTTTAGCACCTGGCTCATTCACCAGAGATTTTTTCTGCCACCATTATATCTATTCCTATCACCGTGTTATATGGTTTCATCTTTCTTCACAGATGATCCATTCACCATTCTGATTTTTAATTATAATTTTCCTCCTTGTCATAGTCTGTTCAGGCTGCTATGGTAAAAATTCCATGGATTGGGTAACTCAAGCAACCAACACTTATTTACTGCAGTCCTGTAGCATGACAAACCTGAGATCAAGTCACTGGCAGACACAAAGTCTGGTGAGGGACAACTTCCTAGGTCGTAGAAGGTTATCTCCTTGCTGTGTCCTCACTTAATAGAAGAGATGAGAAAACTCTATGGTATTTCTTTTAAAAGGCCACTTCCAGGTGTAGTGGGGCTCATCTGCAATCCCAGCACTCAGGAGCCTGAGGCAGGAGGATCTCTGTGAGCTCAAGGCCAGCCCAGAAAAGTGTAGTGAGACTCTGTCTCAAAAAAACATAATAATATTAATAATAAAAAACAGGCTTAATCTCATTGATGAAGACTCTACCCTCAAGACCTAATTACCTCCCCAAAGATCCACCCCTAATATCACCACGGATTTTGTGGGGGATATTACACAAATAAAAAAATCTACCAAAACCTCTCTTTCAACAATATGGTTTTTCAACCCCTCTCAACTAAATACTCTTAAAAATATATCCTGAACATTATATCTTGTTGGATTACTTCCTTTAAAATTTAAATGCCAATAATTCTTAAATCCCCTTTTTATTATCATCTCTTCCATGTGATCACTTACTTCCTCCCATAGTCCATTCCTATCACTCCTTTGCACTCTCTCTTAACAAGGTGACTGTCACTACCTACACACTATTTTCATATTGTTCCTGTAACAAAATATCCCAGAGTGTTGCTTCCAAACAATACTTGTTCTGTCATCGTTCTGTGAGGGAGACGTGTGACAGGCTCTTAGTTGAAGACTCTGGAGAAGACTCCACTTTCGGGATGATTCGAGGTGGCCAGTCCAGTTCCTGTGCTTGGAGACCTGAGTTCTCCTTGTCCTTGCTAGCTATTGGCTGGAGGATGCCCAGAGCCCCCGGGACACTTCTCTCTAGTCCTCCCACGTGGGCCCCTACTTTTCAGAACAGACAAGGTATATTAAGCCTTTCTCGCATTTTAAATTTCTTTGATGTCCCCTTTTGCCTTATCTCTCTGCTTTTAATGTCTCCTGATTACATCGAAACACTGGATAATTCAGGGTACTCTCCCTACTTTAATGGCAGCCATTCGATAACCTTAATTAGTCCTGCCATGTCCCTTTTAGCAGAACCAACCTGTGTGTCTAACTGAATAATCAAGGGATGAAAATCTTGGAGGGACATCTTTAGAATTTTGCCCACTTCCCTAGACAATTCCTCTCTCTAAAATGATGATCTCTACTCTTATTTCACCGGTGGGAAGATTTGAAACAAACAGAAGAAAATTCCCGCTTTTCTCTGTCATCATACCGAGTCATCTGTACTCACTTTTACACACATTTGCAGCCTTCTTTTCCAATTTAATGTTTGCTGGTATTAACCACCTTACCATAAATATACTCAGTACACACTCCCCTTGCTATTTAGTGGCTTTCTCATTTGCCATTATCCTTTCTCCCCTGCATCCTTTCATTCTCTCTCCGCTGCATCGTTACCATCGCCATATAAAAATATCTCCCATTTTTAAAAAAATCCTCCCCAGACTTTGTTTTATTAAAAGCATATTGCTTCTAGGTGCCAAGGAATGGATTTTGGTCCCCTTACATTATCATATGCTAGAATTTGCCTGGGAATGCATGAAAGCTACAGAAGTGTTCAAGGACTCAGTGTTTGACAATTTAGAAATATTAAATTAGGGCTGGGAATAGGTCTCTGTGGCAGAGCACTTGCCCAGCATGCACAAAGCCCTGAGTTCAATCCCCAGAACTACAAAGAAAGAAGTAGAAAACACAAGGGGGTGGAAGAAAGGGTGGAAGGGAGCAAGAAAGGAAGAGAGGAACTTGGTCAAACTCTGAAATGGAAAGTTTTCCATTTGTCTTTGATTGGGTTTGCACAGCAGCTGGTAGTGTGGACAGACAGCATTTTCTGCACTCCCACCAAACCACCTCTGCCTTTAAACACCACGAAAACCCACCGCATTGCTCCTTCTTTGCTTAACTTTACGGCAAAACTCCCCAGAGAGTTGTCTACACTTGCTACTTTTTCTGTAATAATTATGCTTTTTTCTTGAACACATTCTAGTCAGGCTCCGTCCCTGTAAATTTACTGATACTCTGCTTTTCAAGGTCACCACGGACCTCTAACATGCCAAATTCTCAGCAGTATCTGACATGGCAGATGAATCCCTTGTACTGAAGACCCTTTCTTTATTTATCTGCAGAATCGGTATAGTCTCCTGGATTTTCTTCCCTATCAGTGTTTGCTCTTTTTTAGCTTCTTTTGCTCAATTCTCTTTCTTTTTTCTGACCTCTAATATCAGACTTCTTCCAGCTTCAGTCTGGAGCTGCCTTCTATTTTCTATCTCTATCCTCACTATAGTTGAGCTCATTAGCGTCAGTTTTATATGCCGTTGACTCCACTCCCAATTTTAGATTTCTAATACTGACCTCTCCCCTGAGCATTAAACTCATTTACCATTTGCTTACTCAACATCTCCACCTGATTGTCTGAAAAGGTCCTCAAAACTGGCTCAAAAATAGAATCCATGTTCTTCTCTTCCTCCTTTCTCTCTCCTTCGACCAGATTCATTTCTCTGTCATTCGCATCTTGTTCCATCTCACAACCGTTTGTCTACACACTCAGAACAAAGTTTTGTTTTCAGTCAGAGAAGCAGAACCACTACTTGGTGTACACATGCAGAGAGATTTATGTTAAAAAATGAGCTCATTTGATTGTGAGCGTTGGTGTTTTGGTTAGGTTTCTCTCAGGAACAGAATCAATGGAATATGTATATAAATTAAGCTGGATGATTTATTAGGTAGACCGACAGGATCAGCTGTGGGATAGTCCGCAGTGGCCATCTGCATGCTGCGGAGCAAGAGGATCCAATAGCTCCTCAGTGCAAGGAGGGTCAAAGGTGCAGCGCCAGTCTGCAACTGAAGGCCTGGAGGCTCCGGAAGTGCTGGGGAGTCACTGGTGTGAGTCTGCACTGACTGAAAAAGCTAGAGTCCGACATCCACAGGCGATAGCAGCAGCAGAATACACCCCTTCTCAAGCAGGATGGAGCTTTTTGTAAAATGCGGGCCCATTTCTTCCTTCTTTCCTTTCACTCTATCTAGGCCGCTAGACTACTGGATGGTACCTCCCATATCAAGGCAAGTCTTCTTCATCAGTTATCTGGCCTGTCATGCCAACAATTGCTGGATACTTCCGTGGACACAACCCAGAAGTATGCTTTCCTAATCTGCTAGCTGTCTCTTAATCCACTCAAGGGGTTGGGGATTCAGCTCAAGTGGCAGAGCACTTGCTTAGCAAGCACAAGGCCCTGAGTTCGATTCTCAGCAACCACCTCCCCCCTAAAAAAATCCAGTCGAATTGGCAATCACCATTAATGTCTTGTCTTCAGCGACGATCACCAGATTATAGGCCTAGGGAAGAGTTCATGTTGCAGCCTGGAGGTAGAATTCCTTCTTCATTAAAGGACCACAGTTTTTTCTCTTAAAGATTTCAACTGATTGGATGAGACTGTATAAATTAGAGAAATCATGTAATTCTTTTGGAGTATAATACACATTCTCGTGGATCACAATTATTTTCTACCTGAAGGAGCTTGCTGAAACTTGAATGTAGATATAGGTCCTAAAAAAGAGGAGTGCCAGGGCTGAATCAGCAGTGTTTTGTAAAGCTGCTAACCCAGAAGACCCCACCACCGTTTCCTCAGGCCAAACAGGGTTAATCTCAAGTGGAGCTAGAGTGGCCGCTTCTACTGGCAAAGAAGAATCATGAGAACGTAGAATTTAGGGGTTCAGTGTCCCCAGCTTCATTAAGATCTTCCCGCATGTCCCCATTCACATTTTTCAAGATTCCATTGCACTGTGATTCATACCCTCACTTCAGCAACAGATACCATGTGAGACTGGGAATCCAATTTGCGGCGGTGTAACTCAGCCACATTTAGAACAAGACTCTGGGTTTTGCTTTCAGCGATCTCAGATCTTTGATTACAGGAAACAAAAATTTCTTCCAAAGCTGACGAGAAATTTTGAAGTCATTTATATAGTGCATGAGAACACCTTAGCTTATCCTCTCATTTGTCCACTTTGTCTCGAACAATTAATAACTAGCCAAACTCATTATACTTATTAGTAGTTCAACAAAACTGTTGCAGGGCACCAAATACATAGTTATCAAGCGTCTTGTCTCTTATAAGCATTTGATTAGGAGTACCACTGGTGATACCTCTATTGCCATATTGCACCGTCGGCTGACCGTGCTTTCTTTACTATCAGAAGCAGTGTTCGGTGCATTTAAATCTAATCATATCAGAGAATCCAACCCCCAAATCCCAGAACCAATTCAGAAAACTTATCCTTATGATTCTGTTCCCCTAGAACAACACTCATTACCCAAATCTGTACAAGTCATGGTTCTCCAGAGAGATGGAACCAATAAACTGTACGTGTGTGGTTGTGGGCAGGGGTGCATTTTAAGGGACTGACCCATTGTGAAGCTGTGACGGTCAGTAAGTCTGAAATCTGCAAAGAAGTCAAAGAAAGGATCAATACTGCAGTCCAAAGGCAATCTGGAAATGGAATTCCTTCTTCTTGGGGGAACTTCAATTTCATTTCTCAAAGCCTTTATCTTTTTGGATGAACCCCATACATATTATTGAGAGTAATCTGCATTATCAAAAGTCTAGGGTTGGGGATTTAGCTCAAGTGGTAGAGTGCTTGTCTAGCAAGCCCAAGGCCTTGAGTTCGATCCCCAGCACCCCCTGACAAAATCCACCAATTTTAATGTTAAATGCACCTAAGAGATACTTTCATGGGAATAGTTTACCTTGTACTATGGACTAACCAAGTTGATACGTAATACTAATCATAAAAACCTGAGAGTCAGATGGTATCGTAGTGTTGTTTCGGTCTGCATCTCTCGATGACCAATGATGTTGAACATTTTTTCATATATTTATTTGCTATTTCTATTTCTTCATCTGAGAAATGTTTATTCATTTCAGATGCCCATTTTTGGATAGGGTCTTTAAATTTGGGGAGTTTGAATTTTTTGAGTTCTTTATATATTCTAGATGTTAGACCTTTGTCTGAGGGACAGCTGGCAAAAATTTTCTCCCAGTCTGTGGTTTTTCACCCCACTCTATTAGTAATTTCTTTTGCTATGCAAAAGCCTCTTAACTATTAGGTGAAATAAATCAGACACTTATCAGTACACATCAAATTGTTTCTCTGATATGAGAAACCATAAGCATAAATAAGGACAAAGGGGTACAATAGATATTATGTTAAAAAAATAAAAGATAATATTCAAAAGAGAGGAGAACTAGATAAGGTAAAGGGGGATAAAGAAGGAAGGTTAAAAGAAAAGTAAGATGAAAGGGAAAAAAATGGAAAACTGTAAATAAACTTGTTGCAAATAGAGAGGGGTGGGTGAATGGAAGGGAGGGGAGGGGAAGAGGGGGGAAAGCCAAGATACATCATGTACAGGTACAAAATAACCATGTTGATTATGATCATTATGTATACAGTGTACCAATACATGTTCTTGGTAAAAATAAAAATTAAAAAAAAAAAAAAAAACCTGGGAGTCAACTTTGGTGTCTTATTCTCATCACCTATCTGATTCATCATTTCTTCTTTCAAAATACATACTGATTCTGATACACTTAGTACATTTGTCATTATCATCATCCTGGTATAAGCTGCCATCATCACTCATCTAAAGTCTCTAAGTAGTCTCTTTGTACTTCCCTTTTACTCTGCCTTCTATCCCACTGGGCCGCTGACCTCTGTGTCCATTATTTATGCAACACCAAAATGGTCTATTTAATAGCCTAATCCAATCATTCAATTCAATAGCTAAAAAAAATCTCCAGTGGTCCCCATGAAACCCAAAGCAAAACCCAAATTCTGTATCATTGACTGCAACCCAATTCCATCTAGCCCTAATTCTCTCTTCTATGACTGATTTAATTCAACGCTCGCCAGCATTTCCTCTCACAGGAAATCTGCTTGATGTTGTCTTTGTTCTTTATGTCTAGCAACCTCTTTTTCTAAATGTTCCTATGACTCCATCCAGATCATTGCTCAGAAACCAGGTCTTTCTGGATTATCCTGTTTAAATTAACATTGCACATCATTCCATTATACCGATTAACTTTTCTTTGCAGATCCATCACTGTCTTGCTTCATATTAAATATGTGTTCGCTCAAAGTCTGTCTTCCACAGTAGAAAGAGAATTCAAAAGGACAGGAACTAGCCTGTCTTATTTCCCAACAAATCTAAAGGTCCTAGAAGGAAGCCAAATATATGTTAATGCCCAATCATGTTCAAATGAAAGAATGACAATAATAATAGTAATAATACCATTCTAGAGTTAGTACTCCCTCCTTGCCAAGAAGGTTAAGTGTGATAAGGCATGACTACCAAAGACTTGTGATTGCCTCTGAATTTTAATTCTCATATCTTTCCATACTAATGTAATTTCCGATTTTTATTGGAACATATAGTTTCCCAGAATAAAGACTCTATTTCCTGACATACCTTGTAATTCAAAATGTTTAAGCGACTGCGTTTCAGTCCATACGGTGTAAGCAGAGGGTGACAGGCAACTTGTGGGAAAATGATACTCAAAAGAAGTGGGTGGGGGAATTCCCCACCTTATCTCTCATTGAGATTGAAATTTGAGCATGATGACTGGGATTCCAGAGCTTCGGCATTCATCCTGAAGCATGAGGTGACCATAGGAGTAGAACTGAACCACAGAAGATCACAAGATACTTAGAGACCTGCTGCCGCAGGGTGACACACCACAGCCAACATACTGCCTGCAGAATTCTTGAATTTGACAGAAAATATACTTCTGTATTCACCCATTTCATATTACTTGTTATGGCTTAAAGGCCAAAGCCTCATGTGCTCACAGGTGGGACTTCAGGCAGGTAGATTTATTTCTAGTATTCAGAACCCTTTGGAGATGACTACTTCTCACACATGTCTTCCAGATGTAGCCAGTTTTTTGGTTTTGAGTCTGTCACAAGATCCTACCTCTTCAATTTACTGGGGAGGAGAAGTTGCTGTCTATTGGGCCAGCCCCTGGTTCTTTGGCTCTGGCCTACGGTGTCGTGTATGACCCTCAGGCGATCTCAGTCTTGGCGTACAAGGAAGGACAGCTGATTAGAACAGTTCTGTCACCTGGCTAAGGTAGTACTATCAGTAAGTACAATAGTATCAATCACAGCCTAGAAATGCTAAACTGTGGTAACCACCACTTCGTCACCTTTAACTATATGAACTAGATTTGTGGTTATATAACGATATCTAAAATAAACCAGAAAATTTTATACAGTAAGTATTTAATATTTCAATTTTACCCTTAGGGGAGTAAATTCAAAAGGAGCTAGGGGAGAAAACAGAGAAATAGGAAAGGAGAAAGAGATGAGAAGCAAGGCTGGAAGACAGAGGAAGATTATGCAAACTGGTGAGGAAGACAGGAGGAAAAGACAGAAGGGAGAAATAAAAACAAGAACAAAAGAAAACAATGGCAACAAGAGGACTAGTAACAATGTTCACACTCACATGAAAACAAGAAAAAAAAAAACAGAAGAAAACAAAAGAAAAAAATGTCCACTTGCAGGTGTGTCTCTGCTGTCACTGCTAGAGTGAGCAGGCCTGGATCTATGTTGATTAATCCCAGCAGTAGATTTATGGTGGGGGGATGGATGATCCCAGCAAGGCTGCAGGTTTGTCCCACTAAAGGTAAGGCTGGTTTCTGGCTGTGAGGTTGGAATTAGATTTGTTCAGCCAGCAAGATGTCATGTGTCTCCTGCCAGCTTGAACTCAGCTCCTTGAAATTCCTGCCCATTTGAACTTGTCTCTGTCTTGCCCTGACACAGGCAGTAGCTAGTTGGAGCCACCTACAGCTTCCCTGAGCTCTAAGCTCCATTGGCCCCTCTCCAGGATGCGATCAACCAACTGCCCTCTCCTGGGGGATGTCTAAACCCGAATAACACACCAGTGCCTGAGGTCCACTGTGTCCACCACTTCATTCCACTGGTGTGTTTCTCTGTGGACAGCTCCTGAGTCGCCAGCAGTCACCATAGATCTGCAGCCTTGAATCGCCTCTCTCAAACCTTGAGCTGGCGCTCTGGAGAAAGCACAACCTGCTACCTCCTTCTGGGCTGAGGTCGCCCTCTTTGCTGTCCCTGAGGGCTTCAAATCTCACTCCAGATCCTTGCTGGGTCCCCACTTCTCTCCTTCTTCTCTTCCTCACGTTGTAATATTCCAGCGTCTGGACACCCAGGTAGGACTTTTGGGAGGTGACTGGATCATGAGTCTACTGACTGGCTTAGCATAAATCTAGATGTATATGATGAATTTGCTGAAGAGGGAAAACTCACCCTGGATGTGGGTGACACCGACCAATAGACTCGTAGCCTGAATGGAATCAGAAGGAAAAGCAGAAGGAATTCTCACCACTTCCTGCCTGCCAGCCCCTCCTCTGCCACACCACCTGCCCTGGAGCCAATTAACTATGGTCTGAAGCCTCGACAAACTGTGAGCCAAAATAAACCTTTTCTGCTTTAAATTGTGGCTGTCTGTTGGGTAGTGCTTCTCAGTGACAAGAACTAAAACATTACTAAAACAAAATACCCAGGATGGAATAACTTTATAAAGAAAAGAGGTTTATGTAGCTTACCATTCTGGAGGCTCAGGAGTATGGTGCTTGTATCAGTTGGACTCAGGTAAAGACCTCATAATGGTTGGCATCAACAATGGGTCACATCAGGAGCAAGAGATCACGTTATAAGATCATATTATAAAACTAAGAAAAGCCAGGGAGTGGCCAGGGTTTTTCTTTCATAATAGCTCTCTCATGAGATCAAACCAGGAGCTCCATTATACTATCATATCCCTTCCAGGAGCAACGCCCTCAATTACCACCCACAAGGCTCCAATTTTAAAGTTCCCAGTAGCTCAGTACTGCCTCACTGAGAATCCAGCCTCTAACACATGTGCCTTTGGCAGAAAAAAAAACACATCCAGACCGTATCATTGGGCCCTTGTCCCCAGATCTCAAGTCTTGCACACTTTCCATGCCCAGTGGTCCCACCGTCCTAAGACATTCCAATGTTACTCTAGAGTCCAAATGCAAAGTCTACTCTGACACTAGGAAATTCTCAAGTGTGAGCCATGAAGAAAAAAATATGTTCTTTTAGAATACAATGGTGAGCCAGGTGAAGAGTAAATATTCTCATTCCAAAAAGGAGAAACAAGCAATGAGAAAGGAGGAATTAGCACATACCAAGTCCAGCAGATATTAAATCTTAAAACTCCAAGTCCAATATCCTGTGTACACTGTGTTAGGATGGTAGATCCTTAAAACCTCAAGAATTCCTGTTCCTATAGCAATGTTGGTGTCTTAGATACTTGCTTGTTGTTAAGACAAAATACCTAAATTCACAACTTCAAGAAAGAGAGGTGTATTGAGGGCTCAGTTTGTACAAGTTTCAGCCCACAGTCATCTGGCTCCAAGGCAGGATGGCATGACACTGGAGCATGGTAGAGGAGAGATACTCATGCCATGGTGGACAGGAAGCAGAGAAGGATCAAGGGAGGAGCCAGTGGGGAGATAGAACCCTCTAGGCCATGTCCCACCTCCTAACAGTAAACCAGCTAGAATGCCTTCATAATCCAATCACTTTCCAAAGGTGTGGCCTCTGGTGAAATTTTAAAGGGTTAACTAGATACAAACCATAACAGCTGGTCATAAGCACTCGGTTGGTTGCTCTTCCATGCTGCATGCCAATATCAGTAACTTGGGTGGGTGTTGCATGCTGCTAGTTGCTCTACCTTTCTAGCATCCCTGGCGCAACTGCTCCTTCCCTCTCACAGCTTCACTAGGCATCATCCCATTCGGCACTCTCTGCAGAGACTTTGATCTTGTGCCAAACTTTGTCTGGCCTCCCAGACCTTCCTTGGAAATCCCAGGGGAAGCTATCATGACCAATAATTCTTGCATTCTGTGCACTTACACAACCAGCATCATGTAGATGTTGCCATGGCCTGCCGTTGGCACGAATGGTGCCAGAGTTCTCTTGAACTATGGCTGCAGCAGGGCAGCACTTCACTTGAAACTAGGAGTGGAATTCTGAGGCCGTCCCAGGAAGCAAGTCCATGGAGGGCACCTCAGGCCATTCCCTCAAATAATTCTGCCCTGTGAGGGACAGGTCTATGGGCCTGTGAGGGGAGGAGCAGCCTTGGAGATAGCCAAGATGCTGTGAAAGCTTTTTTCTAATTGCCCCAGTCCAAAGCAACTGGCTCCCTTTTACCCACATGAACCTCTTGAGAAAGCAGTAGGTCAGCCACACTCTTGAAAGATTTTTCCCTGTTCTTCTCTGGCCAGCTTGCAGCTTTTCCAAACCTTTCCACTCTGTTTCCTTTGTTTTCTAGCCTTACTGTAAATCTCACTAAATGCAGTGAAAAATGTCTGTGTCACAGTTTGAAAGTGCTGCTGTTTTGAAATTTCTTCTATCACATAAACCAGTCCATCACTTTTCATTCCACTTTCCACAAAGTTTTAGGAGAAATTTGCCATGGAGTAACAAGAATATCCTTTACTTTACAATCACATCCTCATTTCCATCTCAGACTGCTCATCTCCTCTTACTCTTCACCAGAAATGGCCATGGCACTCTGCTTGAGTGACAGACATTTTTAAGGCTGTCATTCCAAATTCTTCCAACTTCTGCCCATAACCCAGTTCCAAAGGTGCGTGGACATTTTGAAATAAAGTTATAGTAATGAACCCAGCTCCTGGATACAAACTTTCTATATTAATCAATTTTCCATCACTGTAACAAAATATCCAAAGCTGGGTACTTTTAAGAAAAACGTATTTAGTTTATGGGGCTGGAGACTGAAAGTCCAAACAGCACAATGCTGGCTCTTGCCAGCATGCTCCTGGACGCATCAACTCACGACAAATGACATCGCAATGGCCAGAGCACATGAAAAAGGAAGAAATCCCATCACAAGATAGCAAGTCAAAGAGGCTGGGTCATGGCCAGGTTTATTCTTTCATAACGAACCATTATGAGAACTAATTCAAGGTTCTTGTAATTCCTTTCAAGTGCCCCAATGACCTAAAGACCTGCCTTTAGATTCCACCTCTTCAAGGCCCATGACTTGCAACATCACCGCATTAATGACTGAGTCTCTAACACATGAATGCTTGTGGACACCTTCAAACCATACCAGAACCATAGTAACTTCTATTATTTTAACTCACTGTTATTTTTGGGTTGTCTGTTTCTTGAAATCATATCTACTCCTAACATTTTTTAACACATAAATTGATTGATAAAAACCTTTGGGCCACAGAAAACCTTCAGTAAACATTATCTTTTACTTTATATTCTTATGATTATTTTTCTTCTATTTCTCTATGTTCTTGTTAGTGTTTTGTTATCTGTTATATACTATGCCAAGTGCTACGAAAAGAGTACATACATACATAAAATTAGGGAATATTCCCCAGAGAAGATGGCCAATCAAGGAAACATTTTTGAAGTAGTTTCTAAACAACAAACTGAAAGTATCCACTATTCTATATCTTACATTGACAAGCTATAAGCATCTTACAATTATAACTCCTTTATTTAATATTCAGAATAATGTTTTTGTGTGTTCAAAATCTTTACCCTCCTCTTTTACACATGCCTTATAGTGGTACTCAGATGGTAAGAGAAACATCAGAGTTGCAAAATAAATGCATATTTTGGGAATTCCTCCTCCGGATATGCCCATCCTCCAATATCAGTGATTTATACTTTGTCAACTTCTTGATTTTTTCCATTGTTATGTTTATTTTTATTTACTTATTGTTCTGTACTGGAGGTTTAAATCAGGGACTTCACACTGAGCTACAACCCTAGCCCTTTTTAAAAACATGTTGCTAAGTCACTAAGTTGCCCAGGCTGGGTTCCAGTTTGCCATCCTCCTGTCTCAGTCCCCAGGGGGATTACAGGCATGGGCCACCACATCTGGCTTGTTGGCTTTTATTTGGGATTTCAGGACTCTCAATATTGTCCATAGAACTTTTTGGGAATAAATTAACCTTAAATTTTCTCCTGAACTTTCTCTTTACACCTAACATTAGACTTAGCATTTGCTCACAGCTTATTTAATACTGATTCTTAATAAGTATCTTGATAACTTATCATATTAATGACCATTTTAAACAAAAATTTTAACATGTCAAAGCCAAGTTAATTTCTTTGTAAACCTATCTCTGAAAGTAAAATGTAAATCTAATGGAAAATATTTCACCTATAAAATTTGACTTACAAATTTTAAATTTCAAGGAAGACTTTGTAATGAAGCCAAAATGTACACATAAAATTAACAAATAAAATGTACAAACTACCTCTACGATCATTGATTTACGGGCCGAAAAGTAGAAAAATAGAAATTTTGTAATATTAATCTATTATAATGTATCTTTTGCCTAGCTTTTCTTTAGTCTACAATAACAACCCTCTCATTGACCATATAATTCAAATCTTTCTTGGAGAAATATGCAATAGACAGTAATTGCATGCATTCTGAAGCATCTCATTTTATGCCCCCCAAATGCATGATTTACTTTGAATGATAAATATGGCTATGAAATGGAGTGTTTCTGGCATTCACAGATCACACGTAACTGGGGAGGCATAACTCAGATGCATCCTGATGTTTTATATTTCCACACACTAATATTTGCTTCACACCATATGTCAGAGTAACACAAGAATGTGATAACGTAAAACAGCTCAGTAGTTTTCTCCTTCAACATCTGGTCTTCTGAAGGAGTCTAGCACTGTGAAGATTCATGTTTCAATCCCAAGATAGGTGGACTAATCAAAAGTCTCTATGTGGGGAAGCAAAGGGAGGGTGGGAAAATCTTTTCCTATCATAATATTGGCATCAGTGAATATTGTGATCATCTCAGTGGAATTGAACAGAACTAATAGTTCACTGGACCCTCCCTGAAACACCACACGGGACAGCCATTCACAGAACAGCAAGTAAAACTTGCTAAAAACCACATGTCAGCCTGCCTGTTAAATGGTGACATCCTTCAGGCCTGCTGAGTCTAGGTTAAGACCTATGGTTATGACCACGGTTTCCTAGGGAATAATAGCACAGTCTTCTTCTAGAGTTTGGTTGCCCCCTCTCCAGAGAAAAAAACCAAGACTACATTAACTGGATTGATGATCTTTACAACATATGTTTGTTTCTTCAATCTTTAAAACAAAAATACGCTTTCCTATTTTGTGCTTTCCTGCACATACAAGCTAGCTATATTTGTTTTCTTCATTTCCTTACCTGCTCATTATTCTTCAGACTGGTACAATATATTTCCACTCTGGCTCTTTACAGAAGTTCCCTACCTCGTTCCCAGAGGATCGCCATATAAGTTAATATAATTTTCCTATATTTATTGCTTTGTAACATTAACATTGTTGACTCCTCTCTCTATTTCTTGGAATGCTTTTTCCCCCCATTGGGTTAAATGTTACATTTCTTTGCATTTCTGACTATTCTTTCTAAATCTTTATTGCTCTCTGTCCATTTTTTCTAGACCCTCAAATTTGGATATTTGATAAACTGTGGTTTTAGACCTTCCCTTTTCTGTTTAGATTCATTGTTAGATTATATAAGTTTCTGTCAAAATTCCAATTACCAATCATATGTATGCCGGATGTACTGTTATTCCCTGCCACCCTGTTCCACCTAGTTTTGTCGCATGGAATCTGATCTCCCAGAATTGTGCCAGCAGATTCCTCACACTCTGAGTGATAGTTTGATTTTGTTAATGGAAACTATTATGAAGCAATGGAGTGGGAGAGAGAAAGAGAGCTAGGATCCATTATTATTATCCATGACTATTTGTTTTAGAGAAATCTTAGACTTAGAACAAAATTGAGTGGAAGGTACAAAGATTTTCCTTGTATCTGTATTTTTACCCTCCCTGTATACACACATATGTGGACCCCCCCCCATTACGAACATCTCCCACCACAGTGGTGTAACTGTTACTCTTTTTCTACAATGACACATTATTATCAGGCGAAGTCCATGGTTTAAATTAGAGTTTCCTCTTAGTGGTGTACCATGATTTTGGACAAATATGTAAAGCATTTATCTACCATTATAGCATCAAATAAATAGTTTCACCGCATTAGAAAGCCTCTGTATTCTGGTTCTTTATCCTTCTCTCCTACAGAGCTCTGGAAACCACTATCATTTTTACTCTTTCTATAGTTTTGTGTAGACTTAAAATTTTAACTTCTTTGGGTCAATACGAGAGTATAATTGCTGGATCTTATTTTAAGAATATGTTTAGGTTTGTAAGAAACTACCAAAATGTCTTCCAGAGTGGATGTACCACTGTGCATTCTCACATGAGAGTTCTCTTCAGCATTTGACATTTTCAGTGTTCTGGATTTGATGATGATAATTGGGTGCAGTAGTTAGAGTTAACATCTTTGTACAATGCTTGATTTTCCTCTATATATCTTATGTCTAATATTTTGTATCATTTGTCATCCATTTAACTTGCAAATGAGCATACGTAAGTGTGCGTGTATATTGAAAGTACTTATTTTGAACAAACTTTTCTGTTTGATCAATTAATAAGAAAAATAACCATTTTTTTTTTAAATTTTACCTTCTCTTGTTCCTTCTCTGATCTCCTTTCTTTCTTGATGTTTATATAAACATCTTATCTATATATTCCTTGACCCTGAAGAACTTTTGCAAAGTAGATTTACTGGCAACAAATTCTGTCAATTTTTGTTTGTCTTAGAAAGTGTTTACTTCTCCTTTATTTTGATGAAAAAGTTTGCAGAGTACAGAATTCCAAGTAAGTATTTTCCTCTTAAAACTTTAAATATTTCATTCCATTCTCTTATGATTTCTGAGAAGACATAATTATTATCTTTGTTCCTTTATTAATACAATATTGTTCTCATCTCTGACTTTTTTTCAGGAAGTTTCCTTTACATTTGATTTTCTGTAGTATGAATACAGTATGAGTTTTTTGTTCTTTTATTTTTGGCGCCTGTATTGATTTGTGGGCTGATCTTCCAGAACGTAGTTTACTGTCTGACATTAATTTGGGGATGTTCTCAGTCCTCGTTGCAAACATTTTTTCTAGTCCTTTGTCTTTGCTTCTCATTCTAGTATCTCCAGTATATGTATGTTACATCTTTTTTAGTTGTCCTCAGTTCTTAAATATTTTGTTTTTCTTTTCCAGTCTCCTTCTTTCTCTTTTCCTTGAGTTTTAAAGATTTTCATAGAGGTGACATCAAGTTCAGAGACACATTCTTCAGCTGTTCCCAGTTTACTACTAAACCAATCAAAGCCGTTGCTCATCTCTATAACAGTGAGGTTCTTTTTTTACCTCTATCATTTCTTTTTGTTTTTCCTTAGAATTTCCATTTTTCTTATGTTATCTGTCTTTTCTATGCTATGTACTTTATACATTAGAGCCTTTGGCATATTAATCCTAGTCATTTTAAACTGCCAATTGGATAATTCTAACATTATTTTTGTATCTGAATCTGGTGCTAGTGTTTCTTATATCTTTTTACACTGTGTTTCTTAGCCTTTAGTATGCCTTGTAATTTTTTTCTTGATATCTGGACATGATGTACTGGGCAAAAGGAACTGCTGTAAATAAATCTTCAAATATGGGGGAAGAGAAAATGTCCTATAGTCCTATGATAACATCTCCTCCCCTCTTCCTCTTCTTCTTCCTCCTCCCTCTCTCTCCTCCTCCCCCTCCCTCTTCTTCATATTTAGTGAGTATGCGCTCCTGAACTGTGAATACCCCAAGGGCCTCTAAATCTCAGTATCCCAGACTTAGCTGGGACAGGATTTCTACTGTAGGCTGCAGGTGCCTAGAATGGTCTGGAGTTGGGTATTTCCTTTCCCCAGGGTCTGTTAGGCTCCATTAAACCCCAGAACTTTAAACTCTGGTTAAATAATTCCCATCAAGGGCAGGCCTTGGTAAGAACAGAATGCTCTGGCATATTTCAAATCGCTCCTTTTCCCTTCTCTTGCTAGAAGCTTGAGAAATTTTTTTCCAATGCTCACTGTGAGCACCTGGTAGATCTCCCAGAGAAAAATATCAGAAAAGTGTGCCCCTCCCTCATGACTAGATTCTCCTAGTTGTTTTAACTCTCAGGTTGGTCACACTGAACCTCCAGCAAATTGTCAATTACAGTTCAGGTTTTCCAATCTGGACACTGGTTCTGTTGCAGGTTTCCGCTCATGTGAGCTTTCTCCAGTCAAGCTGTGACTGTGTTTTATTTGCATGTCTCTCCAATTTGGGGATAGCAGATTGCCCTGTGACCTTGCTTCTCTTATGACTATATGAAGAGCTGATGATTTTTCAGTTTATTCGGCTTTTTACTTGTTAGGATAGAGTAACAATTTCTAATGTCCTTACATACTGGACCAGAAACTAGATGTTGGTTATTTTTTTCTGTTTTCTTCCTTGCCAGGTTTTTGCTTATTAGTGGCTGCACTCCTTTACTAGAGTCCATCTATTTTTCTAAGCAAGTCTCTATTATAACTGTAAATCTTGGCAGATTCCAGTGACTTTGCCTTCCTCCTTACCCCTCAAGCCTAGGTATGGTAGCCACTTTCACTAGTTGCTAGTTACAGTGTATTCCCCCAACTTTTGCTTAGTTCCCAAAACCAGCCGGTAACTTTGTAAATAGTGCATTCAACAAAGTCTTCTCATGACGTTTTTCCAGTATGCTACATATTTTCTGTGAAAAGCTTGACATCACACACTTATGTTACCCACTAATCTTTACTTCAGTCTCCTCCTCACTCTCTCTCCTTTTCTCCCTCCCTCTCCGTCAGATCCCCTTTTTGTCTATATTTCCCTTTCCAACAAATGATACTGCCACTTGATACACTTAGTCTTTGAAGCCAAAAACCTGGATTCACCTTTCACTCCATTCTTATTTTCTGTTCTCTCATCTAATTAAATAGTAAGCTTTACCGATTCAGCTCTAAATATTTTTAGCTCCCCCAGTTCCCTCATTACTGAGTTCCTTTCTCTATGCTAGACCAGAACTTTTAAATCTTGTAGTTCCCCCAACAATCTCTTTTTCATAGGAAAGCTTTCTAAATACAAATCTTATTATGCCAAAACTCTATTTAAAAGCCTTGAAACGTATCCATACTGCCTTTGGAACAATTCTTATCTCTTCACCTTAGTTGTTTATTCACCCACTACCTAACCCATGCTTCAGTATAACATTCACTATACTTTATTTAAAATTTTTTAAAAATGTCAACCTATGTCCATTAGGGTAAAAATTCATAGGTCAGGTATCAGGAGTCGAATTGTGGTTCCTAAAAGTCACATGACAACGTTCTAATTCCCAGTATCTAAGGCTGTGATTCTGTTTAGAAACAGGCTGCTGTAGATACAGGTCATTGCAGTTGTAATTATTCGAGATCAAGATGAGATCCGGCAAGGGGGTAGATTGGACCTTCAATCTGATATGACTGCCGTCCTTAAAAAGAGGGGAAATTTGAACAAAAACACAAAAATGCATGGAGGGAAGACAATATAAAGAGATGCAGGGAAAAGACAGCTTTCTCCAAGATAAGCAGACAGCCCAAAATAGTTCTTTTAAAGCCCTCAGGAGGAACCAACCTTTCTGACACCTTCATTCTGCCCTCAAAATTGCGAGACATTCAGGTTCTGTTTAAGCCACCCAGTTTGTGGCACTTTCCTAATACTGCAGGTTACAGCATCCCTAGCAAACTAACATAGCAGAAAACATGTCTGTCTTGATCATTGTGGCATCCCAAATGCCCATCAGTGCTTCAAACATACATAGCTAATGTCCTATAAATATCTGTTGAATGATTGAATGAATTCCTATAATTACTGTGGAGTAAAACTATATATAGGGCAAGTAGGTTAGACCAATCCAATGGGGTATAATTATTGAAATATCAAAGATTCTTATTAAAATCTGACCCCACAGCTGAAAATCAAAGGACAATGTCTTAACCGAGTCCCATCACATTCAATATTAATTAACCAAGCAGGAAAATGGAGAAAATATCTATGTGGGAAAAAAAATCTAAATAAATCCTGAAGATCATTATTCAGAATTACTTATTTTGAAAATGCTATATCTGCTTCACTTTATATCTATTCATGAGTCATTCAAGTTTACTTACCTGGATAATAGAGAGCCTTTATTGTCAATAGAGACTTAAGCACGGGGAGTGTAGGAGTTTGAGTGGGTTCTTTGTCATTTTTACTTGTATAAGAGGCACCAGGCAAGAGAGATTGTTTTGTGATACTTTTTGAGTTTACCTGTTCATAAGTCAGCCTGAGCGTTTCAACTCCCCCAACAGAGTATTTATAGGTTGAAGTTGGGAAACCCTGTTAAGATTTCATGGACTGGAATAAAATTTATTGATTCATTCAGCTTTTCTCAGTGCTCCTAAAGCTGGTATGGTTTAGCTGAGGAATGACATGTGGATTTCTTAATGAAGAGTTAGTTTCATAGGTTTGTGTGTACTCTCAAAAGTATTTCTCTTAATTGTACATGTTAAAATCAGTTAATATTAGGTGCTCTATTCCATTTGTGGTATCATAGGTTGGCATGTTGTAAGTGACTCTTCCTCTATTGAATGAAGGGTAGTCATGATAATACAGTGGTGAATATAATTTGAACTAAAATACATTCTGAATGGTCATGCCTAGAAAAATCAGCAGCCTAATAAAGCATATTAATAGTGAATTTTTGCTTGATGATGTAAATGATCTTTCCCAAGCCAGATTCTTCAGGTGTAATGTCACATATATGACACTGGTATGTCATCTTGTAAGATGTCATACCAATGTTATACCATTCTAAAGAATGAAGATTACTTGAATTTAGTCCCTTAATGGCATTTTTCTTCATAATTGAGATTTGCCACATTGACAGCACGAATCAAGTTTTAACATTCATTTGATATTTACCCTCTCATACTAATAAAATTCTATAACCCCAGTCATGTCCTCTGCATAGAGAAGCTAAGCAATCTGAACCTGTACTTTCATCACATAATAAATCTGCTCCATAACATATGGACAACTCTCAGAAAAATCCTCACATGCTGGTATGTTCTTGTTCTATATCCTGAATGCTATGACCTCACTGAACTTGAATTCTACTGCCCAATGTGTTATTAGAATCATCATTTTCTTAACTACTCAAATCCTAGACCTGATAACAATGTCTTTTAGACATCACATTTGACCTCTCCTCCAAGCTACGTCCTGCACATGCGGTCTAGTGTCAGATCACTCTTCTGCTAGCCATGTAGATGACATTTTCATAATGAATCATTCAGAAACTAATATTTTATCATTCTATCAGCCATCTACCTGCAGTCCTGAAAATAGGAAATCGGATCATTTTGAAAGAAGTAAATTTTATCTTTTCTACTAGTCTAAAACACCCTTTTGTATCACAATAGTCCCTTCGACTCCTGGTTCACAAACTCTTGGAGACATGTTGATACCATTATGATATTCTGTGTATGGCGTTCTCCTAAGTCAAAGGTGTACATTTGGTTAAAGCTTGTAAGCATCACACAATACTCTTTTCATCAGTGAGACTTTATAATATGCTTCCTGTGTTAGTCTTCTCTCATCCATGTAGCTATTAGAGTGCTGATCAGTACAACTGCTACTTGGAACACAAATTTAGAGACAATAGTCTTGGAACACCTTCTGTAGTTCAGTTTTTACATGAGACAGCAGAAATTGAGTTTTCTGTTACTCGCAAATAAAGATTATGAGCATTTAATTCTGTATCTTACCTCAGAAAACTGCTTACTCTACCTTAAAAGGCAGAGGAAGAAGAAAAAGAAGGCACTGCGCAAGGCAAAAAAGGAATCTGACTAATTTAATATTTCCTTTGTTCTCTAAAATACCATGGCCAGCTCAACAGACTTCACAGCACTGTGGTAGTGAAAGTCTTACACCTCTACTCAGCCAGAGTTTCAGCTGGCTTGTCTCAAAGTCCATGAAGAAACTCTCAAATAATTGTGTCTAATCAGCATGAGATACCCTGTTAAATGATTATTTCTGAAGATCCTTAAATGGTCTCAATTCTGAGCTTTTTGGAGCTTTTAAAATATATGGAAAAATAACTGTTTCTGATTTTTTGTATGAAGTAGGAAAAAAGACTTTGTAAATTATTAACAAAAGATTTGAATAACAATGAATACAGTTGGAAAATGCAAAGATGTTCGTTTTATTTTTTTAAAGAAATACTTTGTTTACTTCTCTTTCTAACAAAAAATAGATAATTATCCATAAAAGAAAAGACTACTAATAATCATGATATTTAAAAAGATTTGAAAGAGAATGGAAACATCTTCTAGTAGAGTGAATTCTTCAAACTGCAGATAAATTTGATTTAGGGAAAACATGAAATCGGAGATTTTATGAATAAGTAAATATAATTCAATGTGTACTTTCAAATACATTATTGAAGACTGGCTAACTCGATACACTATAACTGAAGTTCCCCTTTGATAGAAGAAAAGATCATGCTCTGCCATGGTTTCTTTAGATCAGCACTGAGCTGAGTCAGTAATAAATAATTTACATTTGCCTTGATAGAATAACAAACTCTATTGTTCCACTGGTCAATCTATCTAACTTTGAAGGAAGAAAGCATGAGAAACACAAGAAATTTCCTCTTTTCCATGTCAACTTTCCAAATAATGTCTGTGTGAAGCCCGCAGGGAAACTTGGGAATTAGAACCCTTTTTCAATTAGCAAAGGAAAATCAAGTAGAATTTCTGGTAGTGACTCCATTATTCCAAGTGCAGCAGGGAGTACATCCCCGTATTTAATAAGTGGAAGAGGGGAGTCCCCAAAATACACTTCCAGTTTAAACCCCAAAAACTGAGTGGTCAAAGGCAATTCTGTTTGCTTACCTGTACTTTAGATTCCCCTGTTGTAGGAATAAAAAATGACATTTAATTTAATTCCATCATTGGGTAATGTTTATTGAATACTTATTCACAGAGCAGAGAAAGGGTCTGAAGACTGACAAGTTTTCTAATTGCTACTTTTGTCCTACAGTAAGTTTGTGCGCCTCAGGTCTGCCTTGATGTCAGGAACATTTTCATATTTGTCTTCATTTCAGATATTTCTACTTTTCTGGATGGGGAGAGATTTTATCAGTGTAGCTCAGACAGCTTTGATAGAATCAATTGCGATTTTGAATCTCCTGAGAGGCATTGGCATCTTGTAGGTTCACCTACGCTGATTGCAATGAAGTCTCTTGTGTAACTATCCTTGGGCCATATGCTCGCATTGTACCTTCTAGATGAGATTCCACTGAGTTTATAGTTGGTTAAAATTGTTTAAGCAAAATGTTCCTGAATGGCAAGACTCCAAATAACAACTTGTGAGGCATGAGGGGGAATGCTATTATCTCCATCACAGACCAAGGCTGGACCTGACAGAGGACAGGGTAAAGCCCTCATCCCAGGGGAAAGCAGACCACACAGTTCAGCAGCTCCATCCCGGTGGGTACGAGACAGCAGAATTCAGGGTGGACACAGCTCACAGTGGATTGCTCTTGCTTCCCTCTGGCTGAAGACACATGGCTTCACCTACACTGCAAGTGCAAACTGACTCCAAAAACCCACTGAGCAGTATTACTAGTTTATGTTTATTGCTTTGTAAAAAAGAGTCATGCTGCTCATCTGTTTTTGATTCTTTGCACATGTTTTATTTTTCTCTTTGCACATGCCTTTCTCTTTCTCTACTCGTATAAAACCTCATTTAGGAGGAGAAAATCCTTCTTTGGGAAATTTTCCACCACCGCGGTGTGTTGGGTGCCTACCTAGAGGCTCCCAGACCTGCCGTGACTTCTATGTCTTAGCACTTCTCACACACTAATATTATGTTTGATTCACTCAGTTCTCTTGGCACTGGACTGTGGCTGACCTAAGAGCACAGCACCTTGGTATAATTGAGATTTTTAAGCAGAATGCTTAGCACTAAGGTAGAACAAATTAATGTACCTAGTACCATCAAGAATAAGTGCTTCCAGTAAGTAAAGTAATTTAGATTTATATATTTATGTAATTATTTCAATGTGTTCAACATATACACTTGAATGGAGAAAATGGATTATCTATAAACTTTTACTTAGGTTAACCTCTGACTCAAATGTGCTTTTTTGTAGCCATAATTTGTTCGCATTTGCTGCTTTATTAGACCCCCAGCTGTATGAAAAAAGAAATGTGCTCTGCTTCTTGTGCCTTGCAAGCATAACAATAAATTATTTTTGAATAAATAAATAATCATGTATCATATTTGATAGAGATAGTGGATTGACTCAGTAGCTATTCAAATAACAGTGATAAGTGAGTTACAAAGTGAGGTTGGGTCCAGGATAGGAAAAGCTTTGGGAACTAACAACAAAATCCTTCTGCAGGCTAAAGAACACTAGCCACAGTCCTTATTTAAAAAATTAATTTCCACAGAAAGATGTTATCATAGAAATAGAAGATATGGCCCTTTACAGTGTTGAAGGGTTAAAACTTTGGTTGCTGATGAAAGATACTTGTTATTTAGCTAAGAATTAGAAGAGAAACTGAGCTGTCCCAACTCAGGAAATGGAAGAAAGCCTACTTAAAGCATAGATATGAAACAGGCAGTTTTCCAAGGATAAGAACAATCAAGTTATTTGGACTTGGAGAAAAAGAAAATATGGGAACATGATCAATTCCATCCATGGAGAGCTGCCTGAGAATCAGGGAGAAATAGGGGTAGAAAAATCCCTTTTCCACCAAACAGGTGTGTTCATTTCCAAGCAGTTTGGCTTCCTCTCCAATCCTGGTTGGCTGCCCGTTAGAACAGAGAATCATTTCAAGGCCCATATAGCTTCCGAACACCCAGCCCAGATGCTTTGACAATTCTGGCCTGGCTCTCCATTTCATCAAAGCATCCAGACATCAGAGTGTCTGCATAGCACCAACTGGAGACCAGCCCCTGCATCCTCATGCCTATGTGTTCTTAGGATACACAAGCACTTGGAAAACCATTTAGGGGGATTACCAGCCAAGGTACCACATAATGCAGCCAATCATGATTATCAACAGAGCCCTACTAACACCAGTACATGTTTTGTTGAGGAAAATTACAAAGCTATTCAGCTGTGTAAGCCATTTCCCACTCAATTGTTGCCAGCCCCAATCTGCAGTTATGTGGATCCATGCTAGCAGTAACACACACACACACACACACACACACACACACACCCTTCAGTTACAGCTCAAGAACCCCATGATTTCACAATGTAAATACCAGTAAATAACTAGAAACTTATTTTCTTTCTTCCTCTTCTTCCAGCTGGTCAATGCATATAATAAGCTGACTGGGTCTGTAACCAGCTCCATCAGAGAGTGTGGATGACAGAGCAAAAGTCAGAATGATTTTTTTGTGTATCTGGTCAACAGAGGATCCCTGGGGAAATTTGCAGAGGTGGAAAATATTTTTCAGAATTAGTGCTTATGGTGATCGAAACATATTAATTAAATTTCTCTCCCTGACCTCTGGGATTAGGACATGTGAAGTAGCACTGAAGCAAAATTATAGAAGATAACAAAGAGCCTGGTAAACACACGAGTACTACTCCAGTCACTCATGCATAGGACCCAGGATCACCACACTTTCATCCACAATTTGTACAGCTCAGGAAAAGTCATGGTAGGCCTACAATCAGGTAGCTCCCATGGTGGCTAAAGTTTGTGGAGATTGTTAAAGTTTTGGGGGAGGGAAAACTTCATGAACATGAATGGCAAAAAAAGGAGCATGAAAATTTGGAGGAAAGTTGTAGTGCAAATCACTCATGACCTTTCTTACTGAGTTTTAGCAATGATGGAAATCACTATATATAGTCATTCCCAATGGAGAGATTAGCTAAGATCGTTCATTCTTAACTGTCATATAAGAAAACTGCCAAAATGCAATAAGTCAAAATCATTTGATTGTCAATCTTCCTCCCAGCTCAATGATCATCTTTAAGTGGATAATTTCCTGGTCTGTGCCTCAATTTCATGACTGTAGTCTCTACAGTTTCATATAGGTGTTTCTGCTGAAATATTTCCTAAGATCTCTAGTGACTTTTGAAAATGTAGATAGTCTTGTTGTTTGTGGGTTCCTCTGACCTTACTTGAGCATTCCCGGCCCTTATGAACACCTTTCCCACTCCATGCCCAGCCCCGTGTTTGTCATCTAGGGGTAAATTTCCTTTCTTTTTCTTCACTGGAACTCAGGTGGCCCCGGACCTTGCATAGGACTAAAGAAGAGTGTTACAAAAGCCATCAGACATACTGTGCTCTTGGGTCTAAACCATCTACCTGGAGCTTTTGTTTAGAATTTAAAATGCCCAGCAAAACGGAAGCAACATTAAAGGTTTAGGGAGGGCTAATAACCCTGTGGAACTCTGCCAGAGACAGCTCGCCAAAGAAGCTGCTCTGTTACAGTGTTATTACAAAAAAGTTAAATCTTCTAAAATTGAAAAGCTCATTTAATTGCAGACAGATCCACCTTCATGACCATCATAAAGTAAAACTTTTTGTTTTTTTAACTGGTGGATGCTTTCCAGACACTCACAAAGTAATGCAGTTTCTCTGCAGTGTTTCTGCTTTCAAAGTTTCCCTACTCTTTTTAGCTTTAGTATTAGATCTTTTCCTCCTTTAATGTTTTTATTCTGTGAGCGCAAAAGATTTTATGACCTGTAAAACTTCTTGTAAATCACCAATTAGAACGTTAAGCAATTTGGTATCTAATTGGATTGATCTTGCTGGCCGCCCACATAACAACCCCACAGCCTCAGGAAGCCCCTTCACTCTCCCCTCCCCCATCTCCCATTCCACACGCTACAAGGGCTGCTGTTTGTCAGTGAGTATTGTGCGGAAATTTCTCCTCCTAGATTTGAGTCATATGTTCATTTATTTTAAAGAATAGGAATTATTTTGGAATTGCCTTGTAGGATTGAAAAGAGGAAGAAACCTTTTTCACTGTTAGAGAAAGAAACTGAAGATTAGTTCCTCCTGGTATATACCAAACTAATAGACTGTGTATGTTTGTGAATACTATCGCGCATTATTTTTAAAAACAGATTCTGCTCTTTTTCAACTTTCTCTTCCCACTTTTCTTTGGACTGAAACTCTCGCAGCCTGAAACCCTCATTGGAAGAGACATTCATTATTCATTTTGGTGATTTAGAGAGTACCTCATCTGGCAACTATTCATTGAATTTCAAAATTTAACCATAAATTATAAACGTTAGTTACATTGTGTAGCACTATATAAACTGGTTCTGCTACCACTGGGCATAGGTTGATATGGCAAGATTCTGAAATGGGAAAAAAATACCAACTAGACAAAAGCTAAATCAAATAAATCTTTGCATTGAGATTCAGTGAACACAGGTGTCCAGAGGAACCCTGACGGGAAAGCCTTTTTTACTTTTTTTTTTTTTTTTTTGGTTTTGTTACTAGTTCCAGAATCTCTTTTAAGCATTGGTGGCCATATAAAGCTTTACAGAGGTGGCAAACATATGACATGTGTGTCATTTGTTTTTCTAAGACAAAAGATGTTAATGTATGAATTGTTTTCTTTAAACAAAAACTTCAGTATTCAGGTTTAATTGCAGTGTGGGCATTTCGTGATAAATGAGGGGATTTGGGTTGCAGTTTGGGCCTGGTCTCCAAAATGTTTGTCATCACTGCTCTAGGATAACTTAAGCTAAATATTGGTGTTTATTTCAGAAACTTAACAATTCCTTGGTTTTCACCATACAGCAAAACTTGATCATTTTTCATTGCAGGAACAAAAAGTAAACTTTAAATAAAAATATATAAATGTGCTTGGTGTGGTTTCTGCATCCTCCAATCTATTCCACTGATCCTCGGGTCTGTCTTTTTGCCAGTACCATGCTGTTTTTATCACTGTAGCTTTGTAGTATAGTTTTAGGTCAGGAACTGTGATGCCCCCTGCTTTTCCCCTGTTGCTTAGGATTGTTTTTGCTATTCTGGTCTCTTGTGGTTCCAGATGAAATTCATGATTGTCCTTTATAGTTCTTTGAAGTATGTTGGTGGTATCTTGATTGGAATTGCATTAAATCTGTATAGTAATTTAGGAAGTATGGCCATTTTCACTATGTTAGTTCTTCCTACCCAGGAACATGGGATATCTTTCCATTTTCTGATATCCCTTTCAATTTCCTTTTTTAGAGTAAACTAGAGTCATTTGTATGTAAATGGATGTTCCTTGAGAACATACTACTAAGTGAAATAAATCAGACACTCATGAATACACATAGAATTGTTTCTCTAATATGAGAAACCATAAGTGTAAATAGGACAAAGAGGTGTAATAGATATAATAGGAAGATAATATACAAAGGAGAGAAAAACTGGAAAGAGAGAAGGGGGAAAAGCAGGAAGGGAAAAAAAGGAAAGAAAGGGGAAAGGGAAATCGTGGAGAAATGTGAATAAACCTGCTGTAAATAGGGATAGAGGGGACAAAGGGGAGGGGTAGGGAAAAGAGGGGAAAACCAAGATGCATCATGTACAGGTACAAAGCGAATGGGATGAATGTAATCATTATGTGTACATTGTACCAATACATGTTCTTGGTTAAAAAAGAAAAAAAATATACATATATATAAAGATTTTGAGGAGAGAAATTGGTTAAGGCCAGGACAGAACCAGACATAAATTTCTTAAATAAAGTGTTTATCTTTCAGGAAAAGCCTCCAGAATTCACTCAAAGATGGTTTAGAAATTGGCTTTCAAGAATAGATGTGCACAGAAGTCAGATTTTCAGGGCAATGGCATTTTGATATCACAAGCTCAAAATGTTCTACATGGAACACAATAATTTCTTCAAAGAGAAGCATGCAATCTGTGGAGACATGCTGACCATCACCTATTTATGCCTTCCCCTCCAAATCCTAAAACCTGCCCCTTCCTCTAAATTCCCACTGTCAACAAATGCAGGAGGCAGATCTCAGTTTACAACTCCAGGCCACTTTACCAGATACATATTAAAGCTTTATCTATAGAAACCCAATGCTCTAACCATAATATTCACTTTGGGGCAGGCCAGGCAGTAAGCCTTTCCTTGGGATCAAGAGCAGCTCTTAAAGGGTTTGATGATGTAAGAACTGATGTAAAGAACTAGAAAAGTTTGAAAATTTTAAAAAGAAACCTATGAAACAATTTTTTAGACATTTGACACCAGTCAGCACAAGGCTATGATTCCTAAGAGAAGGAAACAAATTTCAATTGCGCAGGCTTTCTGCTTGGAATGAATTTCCAGATTTTGATAGCAAGTGAAGGAACCCAACAGAGTGTGATGGTTTTATTGCATGGTTTTAATGAAGAGACAGAAATCAGAGTTCAGGGAAGCTGAGACAGCTGGAATTTGGGGACACAGTACTAGAGGGAAGAGAATTACAGACAGAAAAAGGTTCAGAAATCTGCACAAGCTACCTTTGTATCTGTTACTGCATCCTAAGCCACATATATGCTGGATGAAAATTCACTAAGTCAAAGAACTCAGGGAGCTATATACTGAGTGATATCCGGAGCTCGATTATGGTTGGGAGATATGTGAATTCCACTCATCACTTGGTAAAACTATCCCTGTAGTAAAGACTACAATAGACTATTATTGACGCTTTGAAAATGATGGACCTAATCAACAAATAACTTTGACGCTTGCCAACATTTATCAGAACTGTTTATAAAGGAACAAAAAAACTAAATAAAATTTATAGTGTCTGATATCCAAACCAAAAATTACCACCCATAAAAATAAAGAAAAATATGACTATGAGCCAGGGGGGCAAAAATCAATCAATAATAACAGAGGAAAAATAACAGAAAGAATGAAATGAGCAGAAAAGGGCTATAAAACTGTTCTTTTGGATATACTCACTATGTAGAAAAGTTCATAAAATACTAAGAGAAAGAAAAAAGATAAAGAAGTTCAAAGTAGAAATTAAAAATGAAAACTATAATATCTGAAAGTGAAAAATTCAGCACACAGGATTAACACCTGTTAAGACACTCTATAAAAATCTTAGAAAGATAGAAAAAGTGTATGTTTTTTGCAAAAAATAATTTCTGAAATTTTCTAAATGTGATGAAAACACTACAGTTTTAAATGTAATAAACAAAGTTAGAAAGAATCTATTAAGCTCAATATACCCCAACTATGATAAGTACACATAAACACCAACATGTGTACAACATCCCTCCGCCACCATTTCAAGCATGTAACAAATATAACAGGCTGTTTAAATCTCACTTTCAACTTTCTTTAAAAGCTAATTGACTTTTAAAGTCGAAATGATGGTGAAGGTAGTGTTTAATCACATGTACAACTAAAATTTTTACAATGCTGAGTCCATGTATGGGGGAAATACATGGAAATACATTGTTATAAGGTTATTATGTTATATATAAAGTGGTATTCTACAATATGAAAGTAGACTGTGGTAACTAAAGATGAATATTACAGGCACTGGAGCAATCATCAAAAACAAGCCCACAAAAGAAAGCAATAAAATCTTGAATCTAATAAATCAACAAATCCAAACACTCTCAAGCCATTCTCTCTCTGATAGCCAATTCTTTAGATTATCCAAACTCTTCCCTCTGCCATTGGCTTGAGTAATATAAAGTACCCTGTGAGTTAAGATCTTCCATGATAAGAACTGAGCTAGATTGTGGCTTTTAGATCTAAACTCTATGATGCTTCAGACATGAAATCATTTAGAAATAGAAATTGCTATCAGGATCAACCACAGACAAGATTTTGAAGTGGGCAAAGCCTGCCTTTCATCTTCATTAATTCGAATATAGAGAAGCCTCTGTTAAATTTATATAATTAACTTCTTCATTATACTCTCACCTACCTTCCAGAATCCTCTTGCTTACTCATGTATTCTATAGCCTTTCAGCTTCATCTAGAAACTGGGTGCTTTGCACTGTGTTTCAAAGAACAGGTACTTATTCATTCAATAAATTTTCTTCTGGTCTCACTCTTTACCATATATGGTTATTACTGAAGGATTTATCTTCTCTGTATGTGCATATATCATTGATTCCTGGAGTCAACTTCAACTCTGTGTGTGTGTGTGTGTGTGTGTGTGTGTGTGTGTGTGTGTGTGCGCGCGCGCGCGTGTGTGTGCGTGTGTGTGTGTGAGGCTTTTCTATGCTCACAAAATTATTCTCTTAAAAATATTCACTCCTTGAAATCGTTTACTGTTGTCCTTTTCGTACAGTACCTCTCTACACATCCTGAATTGTAACAATCTGTGTCCATGTCTGTGTCTTCCTCACAAGGCTGTATATAATCTATGCAGTAATGTACTTGTTTCTCTCCTCTGAGCAGACACCTGCACATAACTTTAGAAATGTAGCTAGAGGGGTAAAGATGGTTCTGAGGTTATTTGGTCACTTTATGCTTTTCTCAACTTGGAAGACAAAAATGTATCTGAGGATCAAAAAAAGTATTATTACTGGATGACCTATGAACGTTAATATAAAAACCTCCTTTGCACTGTTGATAAATCTTCATGGACATGGCCTAAGCATTCTGTGTATCTGCTTATGTAGAGCAAGCAGATGATGAAATGAACATGGACAAGCTCACAGTGAAGGGTTTGAGTCTCTGTTACTGAGCTTGGATGCCCCAAAGTAAAACTGCCAGAGGAAGACATGGAAATTGAGCATGCACGGTGAGATCGTGTGAACTGTTCAGAGAAGCAGCGGTCAGCCTCGCCACTCAGAAGCAAATCATGTTCACGTGGTGGGAAAGGCTATTGATGCTGTTCAGGAATTTTTTTTAGGCCTCTTCCTTCTGGTACTACTCTTATTGCCAAGTAAAAATTATCTGGGCCACATATGAGTATTTTTGTTACAAAGCACAAAAAATGAAGTATTGTCTTCTCTGAGAATACAACACTCCCCATCTTGAGTGGCACCTACAGAAGCATTCACAGAGCTTTGCTAGAGCGCGGTGACCAAGGTGAGAGACACTGACCTCAGGGAGCCCACAAGTAAGCAGGGTGCCAGCTCTGTTCTCAATTATAAAGTAAGTGAGGGGCTCGCTATATGTCACACTCAAGAATGCTAAGTAAAGAAGACCAGCAGAAGTGCCATGCTGGAGATCAGGTTAACAGTTAGGTAGTCTACATTTGTACCTCAGAACGCAACCTTCATACAAGCAATACAACATTTGCCAAGTTCTAATGCAACTGATGTTCTTGCTTGTCTGTAGTGCAACTTTTTGTCTACTGAGTCCCAAAGAATTCTCCCTGCTCTGAAAAATGAAACTTTCTAATACTCTAAGTTTCAATTTCTCTGGCAGTAAATGCTTGCAATGGGAGTAGGTGGATGACCCATAACATTTGGAGCTTGGACAAGGAAATTTCAGTTTTTTCTCGGTTCTTGCCTCATGAATGTAGAGTTTTTAACTTAGAAATGACAATTTTACTTTTTTGTCATATGGAGGTGAAAGTGAAAAATGAAAACCATTTTGAAGAGATAGAATAAAGCAGACATGGTCAAAAGAAGCAGCAAGGAGAGTTAGAGTACTGCTCTAAGAGCTTCCAGGTCCCTGGTCCCAGTACTCCAACAGCATTGTTGAATTTCTACACCTTAGTCTCATAAACTTTGATTTTTCATTTTATTTTAAAACTTTTTATTGTGAAATTTAAACTCATAAGAATTTCAAAAATAGAATTTCCTTGTGTGTACTTTTCCCCAGCTTATAACCTCTAAAGAAAACATCTCATGTAACTGTACTACATTATCAGAATCAGGAAACGGATGTTCGTACTGTGCTATAAACCTCATATTTCATTCAGGTTTGACATGTGCTTATTCCTTGCTTGCTGATAGTTGCTACGATAGATTCTTGTGGCCACCATCACAATCAGGATACATCATCACGAAGAAATTCCCTCATTCTTCCCCTTGATAATCAGAGCCCCATCCCAACTCTAACCGCTATCAACCAGTGCTTCATCTCTATTTATAAATTAAATCATAAAATATATAGTCATTTGAGATTTCTTTCTTTCGTCAGCATAACAACACTGACGGTGTCCAAGCTTTGAGTGAAACAACAGGCTAGTCTTTCCCTTTGCTGTATTTCACTATATAAAGTCTCATCATTTGTTTAACTGTTCAGTCACTGAAGGACATTCGGGTTGTTTATAAGTCTGGCTATTATTAATGAAGCTGGTATGAACATTCACATGAATGTTCTTGTGCTCTCACTTCTTTGGGATAAATACCCAGACTTGCTATTGCTGAGATTTTGAAATTTTGGCATATATGAAAGTGCTGAGTAGATCTTTTGTTTCATTTCTTCACCTTCACATTATCTTTATTATGAACCAAGTTTCCAGAATAACGCAATGTCCGTATTCCCCTCCAGAGCATGAATCTTATAAAACAGATGGCATATCTTAACACTAACTGCACACCTACAGACTATTCACACTGCAGGTAGACATGAAATAGTGTTGCTCGGCTTCTCTCTCGAAATAGTCAAAGCTTCTCTGAGCCATCTCTGATGGATCGGTCATCCATGTTTACAAAAGAGTCCATCACATACTTTTACAGAGAATTTACAAATTGCAGGGAGCTGGATTCTGAGCAGCAGTGGTCTGGGTGTGGAATCCCACGCTCCAGAAGCAGCCCCCTCTGCACAGCATCCCAGCACCCTAGTCTCTTCCTCGGTTTCTCTGTACACAGCCAACATCACCACCAGTTACTCTGATGTTTTGGCAGTGGTTGACGTTGAACCTCTTTTATTGTAAAAGGCAAGTATTCAAATTTCAAGGGAAGTAAAGGATGTGTAATAGGGAAGGACCAGGAGGATGTTTAAATCATGAAGAACAGGTAAGAACGAATGAAAACAGTCTCAGTGGGGAAAAGAAAAAAGTTTTCCAGAGAATTCGGCTCCTTAAACTGTGCCAATGTAATGTATTATTTTAATTAACAAAGTTAAGCAATGATTTAATCTTCCAAACCTTCAACTGGCTACGTAGATATGAGTTTTTTCCTGAAACAGCAAAGTTCATCTGTTGCTTTTGCTACCTACAGGCTTCGCTTGATCTCTCTCCTACTTCCTCAAATCAGAAATTATGTAGAAAGTATCCTCATCCCACCCACTAACTAAGCATGAGTGTTTGGTTATTTGCATAACAATTTCCTTATATTTGCTCCTCTATTTCCCTTCTATCTTTTGTTACTTATTAAGGAGCCATTTATTTCATTATTACTGCCATTGAGGACCCCAGCAATGGCCTGAGAGTGAGAAAGAAACTAAAAGTGACAGATAAAAGAATCTTGGAAATATTGTCAACATGGTAGCCTTAGTATTTCCACTTATCATCTTTGTATAGGGACTTGGGAAATAAAATGGCTGATGGAATCTGAGGAAAGGAAAAAATGGGTAGGAGTAGTGCCAGTAATGAAGCATCTCACTATTCTTTTGTGGAAGAAAATACACCTCTTTCTATCTCTTTTTTCTTCTAAAATTGCACATCACATTTCAGCGATTCTTCACTTGAAGTGGGTATTAGGTAAGTGGTGCTATTGTCAAAAGTTACATAAAGGCAGGTTCAACCAGATAAAATGGAGAGCAACATAAAAACCGAAAGGGAATACAAATCTTATTATTCGAGATCATTTTTCTCTCCAGATATGTGTTGAGTAGGTCCATGGAAAACCAATGATATATACTTCAACTGAAAAGACAGTCTTGTTCTCATATGAGCATGCCAATACGTGGACAACTGATCATTCAATAATTCTCCCATAATTTAATCATGGTATTAGAAAGACTATAGTTACACAATTACGAGTGATAAAGATGCCCAAGTGATTGTAGCTTCAAATTTATTGGTCTCAGAATGAAATTAATTCTAGAGATAAACATTTCAGCCCTAGAAACAGTTTCTTCATAATTAATTGTTCCACCATCTTTGAAATTAGCTTCCACCTTATGAACCAAGATGATTTTTGGGGGGGTTCCATGATATCCACAATTCAGCATCAGGATGGAGAAAAACCTATAGTAGTACTAAGTTCCATGTTTTAACATTTCTTAGAAGCTGTTCATGATAGTTTTACTTATATCTTAATGGACAGAAAGTAGTTATATTTCTACATCTAGCTTAAAGAAGGCTAGGAAATATAGTCTATATTTGGGATGGTACTATTCCCAGCTAACATTCATAGATTATGCTATTAAAGAATAATAAGAAAATGAATTCTCAGAAATAAATAGCTATGTCTGTCACAGGTTCTATATAGTAGCGATCTGTCACTTATGGCTCCTCAAAATCTGTTGAACACGCTCCATTATTTTAAGTTTCCATCACTATCAATCCTTAGTGGGAGCGGTTGAGAGGCCAGAGATGAGGCTGGAGAAAGAGAGAAAGAGGCACAGAGAGGGAGAGTGAGGGGGAAGGAGAGAGAGGGAGAGAGAGTATATTTGGATTTTATAGAAATTAGGTTTTGGTTTCTCTGGAACTTTGACACCACAAATACAGATAGGGTAGGAGGGGGATGCTTTTGATTACTATGTTTAAAACTATTTGCATAGAGGATAAAACAAAAATAAAATTGACATTTATTTCTCTAAAGGAGTTTATAATTTCGTGGGGGAAATATATCCATAACTAAAATCCATTGCAAAGTAATAAAAATTTATAGCCCCTTTTAATTTATAGAGTACTTCCACATAAATGATAGAGTGAATGACTGAGCAAAGAAATGGAGTCTAAAAAGGAAAGAATATTTTTGGAAAATGCACAGATTGTTTTGAACAAATGGGAATACATATAGGGCAAAAATGAGAAAAGTTGAACAAAATAAATTGAGGATAGATCAAGAAGTATACTGAGTATAATAGTTTCCATATCTTGACTACTTAACAAAAAAAAAAAGAAAAGAAAGAAAGAACACAATCTGGGCTCAGCATGACACGCAAGTAGTCCCAGCTACTCAAGAAGTTAAAGCAAAAGGACCCCTTGAGTCGACATTTGAGATCACCTTGGATAACATAGGGAAACCCAATCTCAGAAAACAAAACAAAACAAACAAACCAACAAATAAGAACATAGGACACAAGGATTCCTAAATATATACACTGATTCTTACCTGGACATAAAAGTCTTTACTAGACTATATTTTAGACGTTGCTGATTCCAGACTTCCAATGAGCCACCCACGCCAGGCATGTAAATGTCATGGTTGATTCTAACCAACCCCATAAGGTCGACTATGTGAAGTCATAGAAAACTATAGCCTTATTGCTCTGCCCATTCCAATGGCCCCTGAGTAGTGACCTAGAATATTTATGGTCCATCTCCAGATATACCTATTTTTTTCTATTTCCTATTACCATGTAACAAATTTCCCCAGTAAATAGGTTCCTCGAAACAATAGAAATTTAATATTTCTCAAGAGTCTGTGGGTACGTCTGATTCTCTTGATTTCAGCAGGAAGACTGGAATTTCCAAAGTTGTCCTGCATATTTTTGGAGGAAGGGACTGACTGAGTGGGACCTCCACTGGGGCTGTCAATCAAGGTCTCATTTTTAACCACTTAGTCCTCTCTCCAGGGCCACTTGGGTCTCCTCACAGCCTGGTAATGAAGATCTAATGGGGACCGATCAATTGGCAAAGTTAGGCATTAAGGATCTCTTAAGGACAAACCTCCGAAGTTACACAACTTAGTAACTGCCTCCATTCTTTTGTTCGCGACAGGTTATTGAAGAATCACAATGTTAAGGAGAGGGAAAATATATTCCATCTCTACACAGGGAGACGCCAAGGTCATACTGCAAAGAGGTAAGTGGGATGGCAGATATCACTACAACCGTCTTTGTAAAAGTAATTTCCACTACCTACCCAATGGACATAAAATACATATTTCTGCCACGTGAAAAATAGTCTTAGCCTATCCCTTCCACCCCAAATCTCATTCTATTTTAACATCAGACTCAGACTCAAGGTCCTGTTTTAAATCTAACTTTATATGATCCAGTTGAGAATGAGTCTTCTTGGTTACAGCCATCTCTGGCCTATCTAATCCCTGCCTAAGCTCAACAAACAGAGCAGAGGAATAGCACCAGGTACCAGATACAGCACCCGAGGACCACTCCATGACACATCCAGACACCCTGAAGTATGTTCCACCAATCTCCTGGGTGCCTCCCAAGCCAAGCAGCTTGACACTATCATGGGGGTGGGTGGGTGGACAGGCGAGGCTGGCAGCCACCTGTATATAAAAACTCTAACCCTTACCTAAACTCTAACCCTAGCCCTAATGCAGGCAGGCACACATCTCTGTTCCTCCCTGCTCCAGTATCAGGAAATGTGCTTAGTTTAGGGCCCAACTCTTCTCCTTCAGCATGGTCCTCCTTTGCTTTGGGTTCAACTTTCTGGACTCAAGTCAGTGAATCATCTTTTTTCTTCCATAAATAATGGCCTATGTTTTGTGGTTAAGAAATTTTCTCATCCTACTTGCTGACCATAATACAGTGTGTTAGGATCCAGGAGCTTTTCACCTATGTGGGCAGCACCTCTGCAGGACATTCTCTTAGAAATGTATAGGTTTCCTATGACTCTTACTGGTATTAGAACCACCGTGCTTCAGACTCACACACTGACTGTGCTCAGCACCCCGGCCCAGAAGCCACGCGACTTACTGAGGTGAAAAATAGGCACCTTCAACCCTGAGGTGAGGGTTACAGCGCTGTGGAACATTACCCACAAAATCTTTGCAAGTTCTTTTTTCTATCCAAAAGGGTCTATAAAAAGCATGCCCTTAAAATTTGTAGAAGACTGCTTGCTCTTTAAAACCTAGATGAGAGAATCCAGGAGACACAAGCTTTAATCTTTCTGAAGTTTTAATGAACAATCTTACAGACACATTCTTGACGTGACCTTGGTCTGCGACCGCATCATACTAAACATCAGCCCGGGTTTGATCTCTGCCCAGAACCATTTCTTACTTTGCCAACTTTTGCCATCTGCTGAGGCTTAGGCTGGGAAAGAGTTTTATTTTCCGACTTTGAAACTTTTAGGTTGGAAAAATTTTCCTCTACATTCTGATTGAAATCCAAATTCTTTCTTTCATTCTTCTCTCCTTTTCATCACTTTATTATCAGCAGATCAAAGAAGTCACTTGACACTTTTCTTGTTGGACACTGTTTTTGCCAAATCCATGATTTTTTAGTTGTGTTTTATTATCAAATCTTCCATCACTGTATGAGGCTGGGTGCTTTTCCTCCATTCTCTGAAGTTAATTTCCTCATTGCATTTTTAGCCCTTCTAAGAGTGCCCCTGCTGCTCTTTATGTCTCTGCCTACTGTCCAATCTCCTGAGGCCATGCCACGAATTTTAGGTTTACCTCACGGCTACACCCCAGCCCTTATTGCCCCCAAACTTAGTTACTTTACACAATACACATTCATGATGTCTCAAGATACCATCAATTGGGTAGATGGGTTTTCTGTTTCTGTGTTGGTTGGCCTGCCAAGGTGAAGAGGAAGTCCAGAAATGTTATTGCCCACATGGACGAAGGTCCTTGCCGCCTGCTGGGGGGAAGCGCCTGTGGTGCTGTCATTTAGAGGTCACCGTCTTAGTCACATTCCCACCTCTGGGATAAAATGCTCAACAGCCGTGACTTAACTGAGGAGAGCGTCAGTCCATGGTTGGCTGGCTCCGAGGCAGAAAGAGGATGGCAGAGGGGCACGGTAGAGGAAAAAGTGCTCAAACCATGGCAACCGGGAAGGAGAGAGGTAAGAGAGGAGCTGGGAAGGAGAATACACCTTTCCGGCTCACACGCCCAGTGACCGCCCTCCACCCAGGCCCCACCATCTAACAGCACATGTAGCTACTGAGCTTATCATTGGGCGGATCACTGATACGTGCACCCGCTTCATGCCTTTCAAACTCATGATACTTTAGGGGCCGTCTTAGATCTAAACCATAACATGATCCCCTCCATGTTCCCATTTAGGCTTCTTGACATCTCTTACCACATCTAAGTTATTTCTTGTGTTTACACTGTGAAATAGGCATTATCACGTTCATTTATTCAGCAAATAGTATCAATGAGTAGCAGCAGTATGCCAGAACTTATGATAGGTTAATGAGAATGAAAAGTTAAGTAAGACCTAACTCATGCTTTGAAGAGTTTATATCTAGTGGCTAAGTTAAAGTACAAATCATAGCGGGGAAATTAAAATTGAAAAAGATTAAGTAAATCATTTTTTGTCTAACAGCTGACTTAAGATTTGAATGTAGGTCTACCTGACTTCAAAATCTGTACTTTCTCTGCAGCACAAAGGAGTATTTACAGAGTTAGTATAAATGTTCAATCCAAAGGTAATGAAGATTTCAAAGGTGGAAATGAAATAAGGAACAAAAGTAAAATTAGTGCCAGGAATTAATATGATCAAAGTATGTTACATGCATGTATGAAAATGTCGCAGTGCAGCCCAGTAAAATAAAGAACAGGGGAGAAAAATCACTGCCCAGGCCAAATAGGCAGGATATGATGACTGATTAGTGAGGTAGATAAGGCCAACAAAAGACTCAGTGACCTTGTGGGACTGACGTTAGGAAATCAGCGGGAAGGACTGGCAGTAAATGGTGATTCCTTTGGTTTCATCCATGTTAACTTAGAGGGACTAACCAGCTATTATCCAGCAAGTAGAGTAAATATATTTCATTTATGCAAATGTTTTAACTTCTGCTCTATGTCTGGTTCCGAGTAAGTGAATAAGGACCTTTATCCCTGTATTCAGTAGTCTAATAGTCAAATATCAGAGACAGTCCTGCCCACAACTGATCTCACTTTAATGTGAAAAGGACCACAGTAAAAGTAAGTGCAATGGAACAAAGAATAAAGTAAAGACAAATCCAGGAAAATCAACTGTACACGAGTGGTTGTTACACCAGACTACAGATACAACTGAAAGGGAAAGAAATGAAGAAAATAATCAATGAAACTCTTTACGATGAAGACTCACAGATGCAGATTGGAAGAAAGTTCAAGAAGTAGACGAGAACCAAGCACAAAAATAAAGGGACGAGAAATTTTTCAGAATTACTCCAATTCTGGAGGAGTTAAAAGTATCCCATTGGAATGAGATGCACTGAGAACTTTAATGTGCAATAAATATAGGGCAGTGAAAAGGATGAAAATTGAGAAGAGATTATTTTATGGGGCTTGAATTCAGCTCTTGCTTTTGGTTTATATGGAAGTCAGATAAACTATGACAATTCAATCTTTGGAAAACATTAAAATTACTTCCAGACAAACAAGGGTACTGTTTATATAGCTCTATCATAATGACTCATATCCCAGGAAAGGATAAATGAACGTCAAGATGAACAAGAAAGAAACACTTAGCTAAGATAATTAAGCCAGCTAGGCTTAACTGAGTGTTCAGAAGCTCCGAGATTTGCAATGAAAATGGTCCAGAATGAGCTTCTTTTCAAATGTGGAAGGATAATTTCAGGTTAAAAACTGAAGAGGGCTAAGGATTTAGTGTCTCAGCTGCCCCATTTCAACTTCTTATTCTGCCTGAAGAAAATACCATAACAAAAATAGGAATAGCTAAAGTTTTGGAAAGTACAGGACAATTATTCACTTTTAAACTTTCTATTCCTTGTAAGAACCAATGTAGAGAAGCCATTTAATCAATATAGAGAAGCATTTATAGTAGTATGTTAAAATGCGGCTTTTCTGTCTCTCTTCCAGTTAAAATCCCACAGACTAAGAACAAAACAATTATGTCCACATCCTAAAATGGAAAGCTAGGTCATGTATGCAGAATCTTCAAAAGAACTATGGAAACCTCCTTTGGCAACCCTGAGCATAATAGCTGCCTTGAGGGTAATAAAGGCTGGAGAGGCCAAGAAAGAGAACTATTTTTAAAGAGAAGTTTTGGAGAGCTTATTGGAATGCTATGGAATCCACCACCCATTCTGACTCACACATACCTCACTACCATGAGAGGAGAGCAAAGGGTATTTATTCTTTAATTCCAACCAAGCAAGTGGATAGAAAACTACTCAGAGAAGTTGACCTGTGTCCCGGGTAATCTGTGAGTACATATACCAAAGCCATCTCAATTTCAAGAAAAGTCCAAATGTAGGAAATTACGATGGCTGCTTTGGAAACAGCTGCACTCGATCTGTAACTCCCAGAGACAAACTGCAGGGCTCAAATTGAGATATGGCACGGATTCCACCCAGGAGGGCTGCCTTGAGAGAAGACGGGACTGCAGAAGACAGATGCCCATGGTCTCCTGAGGAAGTACAAGCCACCATCTAGAAGATTAGCTCTGTTTCAGCTGTAGGAAACGTGGCCAGAGGTTCCCAAGGGGGAATTTTTGAGAAATAGATAAAAGCTACCCCAAAAGACAATGAATCAGCTTTGGTCATCTGCCAAACCTAGAAATCAACAAAGCGACGTCCTAGCTGTGGGACAGTACCATCCATGTCAAACTGTTTCTGCCCCTAGGTGACTTCCTCCTCTCACTGTCCCCCTCCCAAGCCACTCTCAAACTGGAGATGTCAGAGGAAATTCATTGTAGTAGGATAAAAAAGGAGCTTTAACGTCAAATGAAGATTGGAGCCTTGATTATTACCATGGACTGACAAGTTTAATTATGAAATGAGATTGCTATTCCATCCAGAAGGATGAGATAATGTTTTTTTAATTAGCTAACAGCCACTGGCAAAGCTGGGGGACCTGTCTAAGGTTTTATTCAATGCCCACAGAAGAAAGAAGTCTACACAGCTGTATTAGAGGGGCAGTCTATTTTTTATTTCATCCTATTCTCCAAAGAATCTCACTTGTTTGTTGTGATCTTTATTCCTAGAGAATGTTAGCTTTTTTAGTACTATATGTCACAGGGATTCAAGGCAGCATTTGTAGAGAAAGAGTTCCTAGGCTTAAATGCTGGCTCCAACACCGATGAGTTATGTAAACTTTGGCAAAAGATGTCATCTTTTCAAGCTTCCTCCTCAGAGAACGAGGGATAGTAACTGCACCTGGATCATAGGACATGAAGGCTAAATGAAATGATGTAGACAAATTGTTTAGTACTGCATCTGCCAGAGTTAATGCTCTATAAATAGTAGCTATTATTATTAATTAGTAAATTAGCAGATGGTCACGATCCTTTTTTCTTGTCCTCAAGAGCTTACTGGTTGATAGTTCTTTGTACCAAAAGCGATCAGTGATTTCACTAGTACTCATTAAACTCAGCATTAGAATGCAGATTTGCTGTTCTGCTTTGAACTAAAGCGTGTGGTTATTTCCAGAGTTCTGCAACAGGACGGGAGATGGAAAGTGCTACATCCAATTGAAAACTGCATGCAAAATTTGAACAAGCAGAAAGTGATTACTTGGTCTGGCATCTCCCCAGGCCCCTGCAGAGTAAAAAATTCTCTGCACTTTTAGTGGGAATCGTCAAGGATTTTGAAAGACTTCTAGGCTCATCATAGATATTTTCCACCACTTTTGAGAGAATAATTTCACTGAAACTCTAGTTACAGGGGGCACATACGATTCCAATCTTTTCAAATATTTCAATGTATTTTATGAGGATGGTTGTCAGATTTCTTTCTTATGGTGGAGAGGAACTGAGGGAACCAGTCAACATAATTTAAACTGAACATTCTTGGAAATTGAAAGCCACCCATTTTAAAAGCATTAGATGATCAACTTCTGATGTTTTCTCTTTCCCAGGAGATCTGAAAAGGGCCTATTGAAACTAAACTGCAATGGCTGGGGCTACTCAGAGACCAAAGAAAGACTGACACTCGGGGGGAGTCTACATAT